>AWUE01016441.1:0-112400 GCA_001974825.2 Corchorus olitorius
GTAAAAAAATCCTTAAATCCTAAATGGCTGAGATCTGGCTAGGTTAAAATAAATATTTCAAGGAGTCATGGCGCCAAAAATCATGCAAAATTTAGTCGGGTCCCCGGAACGCGTTTTTAGCGTAAAACCGTGATGGTTAGTACACGATTTCAGCTACAATTTTGTAAAAATTGACCCGAAATATTTTTCCTCAATTTTTGATCACAATACTAATAAAGAACATCTAATTCAAAGCCAAAAAGACTGAACGACTTTTCACGCTTCTTAGTTGTTTTTTTCTTTTTCTGAATTAATTTTTTATTAGATCGAACCATGATTCAGATGCTCGTAAAAACAAATCCTTAAATCCAAAATGACTGAGATTTGGTTAGATTAAAATAGATATTTCAAGGAGTCATGGCACCAAAAATCATGCAAAATTGAGCCGGGTCCCCTGAAGGCGTTTTTAGCCAAAAACCGTGATGGTTAGTACACGATTTCGGCTATAATTTTGCAAAAATAGAAACCCGAAAGAATTTTCCTCAATTTTTTGCCACAATACTCATAAAGAATATCTAATTCAAAGCCAAAAAGGCTGAAGACATTTTCACGCGTCTTAGTTGTTTTTCTTTTTTTTCCCGAATTAATTTTTTATTAAATCGAACCATGATTCAGATGCTCGTAAAAACAAATCCTTAAATCCAAAATGGCTGAGATTTGGTTAGATAAAAATTGATATTTCAAGGAGTCATGGCACCAAAAATCATGCAAAATTAAGCCGGGTCCCCGTAACGCGTTTTAAGCCAAAAACCGTGATAGTTTGTACACGATTTCAGCTACAATTTTGCAAAAATTGACCCGAAAGATTTTTCCATAATTTTTAGCCACAATACTCATTAAAAATATATAATTCAGGGCCATAAATATAGAAGGGTTTTTCACGTTTCTAATATTGTTTTCGCCATTTTTTTTCGAAATAATATCCAATTAAATCATAACTCGATTCTGATGCTCGTAAAAACAAATCCTTAAATCCAATGTGGCTGAGATTTGGTTAGATTAAAATGGATATTTCAAGGAATCGAAACGCCAAAAATCATGCAAAATTGACCCGGGTCCCCGGAACACGTTTTTAGCTAAAAACCGTCATGGTTAGTATACGTTTTCAGCTACAATTTTGCAAAAATTGACCCGAAAGATTTTTCCTCAATTCTTGGCCACAATACTCATAAAGAATATCTAATTCAAAGCCAAAAAGACTGAAGATCTTTTCACGCTTCTTAGTTGTTTTTTTTCTTTTTTTTTCGAAATAATTTTTTATTAAATCGAACCATGATTCTGATGCTCGTAAAAACAAATCATTAAATCCTAAATAGCTGAGATTTGGTTAGATTAAAATAGATATTTCAAGGAGTCATGGCGTCAAAAATCATGCAAAATTGAGCCAGGTCCCCGGAACGCGTTTTTAGCCAAAAACCGTGATGTAAACGATTTCGGCTACAATTTTGGAAAAATTGACACGAAAGATTTTTCCTCAATTTTTGGCCACAATACTCATAAAGAATATCTAATTCAAAGCCAAAAAGACTGAAGGCCTTTGCACGGTTCTTAGTTGTTTTCCGAATTAATTTTTTATTAAATCGAACCATGATTCAGATGCTCGTAAAAACAAATCCTTAAATCCAAAATGGCTGAGATTTGGTTAGATTAAAATAGATATTTCAAGGAGTCATGGCGCCAAAAATCATGCAAAATTGAGCCGGGTCCCCAGAACGCGTTTCTAGCTAAAAATCGTGATGGTTAGTGAACGATTTCAGCTACAATTTTGTAAAAATTGACCTGAAATATTTTTCCTCAATTTTTGGCCATAATACTAATAAAGAATATCTAATTCAAAGCCAAAAAGACTGAAGGGCTTTTCACGCTTCTTAGTTGTTTTTCTTTTCCCGAATTAATTTTCTATTAAATCGAACCATGATTCAGATGCTCGTAAAAACAAATCCTTAAATTCAAAATGGCTGAGATTTGGTTAGATTAAAATAGATATTTGAAGGAGTCATGGCGCCAAAAATCATTCGAAATTGAGCCGGATCCCCAAAACAAGTTTTTAGCCAAAAACCGTGATGGTTTATACACGAATTCGGCTACAAATTTGCAAAAATTGACCCGAAAGCTTTCTCCTCAATTTTTGGCCACAATTCTCATAAAGAATATCTAATTCAAAGCCAAAAAGACTAAATATCTTGTCACGCTTCTTAGTTGTTTTTTTTTCTGAAATAATTTTTTATTAAATCGAACCATGATTCATTTGTTCGTAAAAAAAATCCTTAAATCCTAAATGGCTGAGATCTGGCTAGATTAAAATAAATATTTCAAGGAGTCATGGCGCCAAAAATCATGCAAAATTTAGTCGGGTCCCCGGAACGCGTTTTTAGCGTAAAACCGTGATGGTTAGTACACGATTTCAGCTACAATTTTGTAAAAATTGACCCGAAATATTTTTCCTCAATTTTTGATCACAATACTAATAAAGAACATCTAATTCAAAGCCAAAAAGACTGAACGACTTTTCACGCTTCTTAGTTGTTTTTTTTTTTTTCGAATTAATTTTTTATTAAATCGAACCATGATTCAGATGCTCGTAAAAAGAAATACTTCAATCCAAAATGGCTGAGATTTGGTTAGATTAAAATAGGTATTTCAAGGAGTCATGACGCCAAAAATCATGTGAAATTGGCCGGGTTCCCAAAACACGTTTTTAGCCAAAAACCGTGATGGTTAGTATACGATTTCGGCTTCAATTGACCCGAAAGTTTTTCCTCAATTTTTGGCCACAATACTCATAAAGAATATCTAATTCAAAGCCAAAAAGACTGAAGGTCTTTTCACGCTTCTTAGTTGTTTTTCTTTTTTCTTTTTTTTCGGAAATAATTTTTTATTAAATCGAACCTGATTCATATGCTAGTAAAAACAAATCATTAAATCCTAAATGGCTGAGATTTGGCTAGATTAAAATAGATATTTCATGGAGTCATGGTGCCAAAAACTCATGCAAAATTGAGTTGGGTCCCCGGAACGCGTTTTTAGCCAAAAATCGTGATGGTTAGTACACGATTTCGGCTACAATTTTGCAAAAATCGACCCGAAATATTTTTCCTCAATTTTTGGCTACAATACTCATAAAGAATATCTGATTTAAAGGCAAAAAGACTGAAGGTCTTTTCACACTTCTTAGTTGTTTTTCTTCTTCTTCTTTTCTTGCGAAATAATTTTTTATTAAATCGAACCATGATTCTAATGCTCGTAAAAACAAATCCTTAAATCCAATGTGGCTGAGATCTGGTTAGATTAAAATATATATTTCAAGGAGTCACGACGCCAAAAGTCATGCAAAATTGAGCAGGGTCCCCGGAACGCGTTTTTAGCCAAAAACCGTGATGGTTAGTACACGATTTCGGCTACAATTTTGCAAAAATTGACCCGAAAGATTTTTCCTCAATTTTTGGCCACAATACTCGTAAAGAATATCTAATTCAAAGCCAAAAGGACTTAAGGGCTTTTTCGCGCTTCAGATATTGTTATTCTTTTTTATTCCGAATGAAATTTATATTAAATCGAACCATGATTCAGATTCCCGTAAAAACAAATCCTTAAATCCTAAATACCTGAGATTTGGTTAGATTAAAATAGATATTTCAAGGAGTCTTGGCGCCAAAAATCATGCAAAATTGAATCGGGTCCCCGGAACGCGTTTTTTAGCCAAAAACCGTAATGATTAGTACACGATTTCGGCTACAATTTGGCAAAAATTGACCCGAAAGATTTTCCTTAATTTTTGGCCACAATACTCATTAAAAATATATAATTCAGGGCCATAAAATATAGAAGGGTTTTTCACGTTTCTAATATCGTTTTCCCCATTTTTTCACGTTTCTAATCTCGTTAGAATAAATTTATAATTCAAGGAGTCACGGCGCCAAAAGTCATTCAAAATTGAGCGGGGTCCCCGGAACGCGTTTTTTGTCAAATACCGTGATGGTTAGTACACGATTTCGACTACAATTTTGCAAAAATTGACCCGAAAGATTTTTCCTCAAATTTTGGCCACAATACTCATAAAGAATATCCAATTCAAAGCCAAAAAGACTGAAGGTCTTTTCACACTTAGTTGATTTTCCTTTTTTTTCTGAATTAATTTTCTATTAAATCGAACCATAATTCAGATGCTCGTAAAAACAAATTCTTAAATCTAAAATGACTGAGATTTGATTAGATTAAAATAGATATTTCAAGGAGTCATGGCGCCAAAAATCATGCAAAATTGAGCCGGGTCCCCGGAACACGTTTCTAGCCAAAAACCGTTACACGATTTCGGCTAAAATTTTGTAAAAATTGACCCGAAAGTTTTTCTCAATTTTTGGCCACAATACTCGTAAAGAATATCTAATTCAAAGCCAAAAAGACTAAAGGGCTTTTTTGCGCTTCAGATATTTTTTTGTTTTTTTTATTCCGAATTAATTTTTTGTTAATTCGAACCACGATTCTGATGCTCGTAAAAACAATTCCTTAAATCCAATGTGGCTGAGATTTGGTTAGATTAAAATTGATACTGCAAGGAGTCATGGCGCCAAAAATCATGCAAAATTGAGCCGGGTCCCCGGAACGCGTCTTTAGCCAAAAACCATGATGGTTAGTACACGATTTCGGCTACTATTTTGCAAAAATTGACCCGAAATATTTTTCCTCAATTTTTGGCCACAATACTCATAAAGAGTATCTAATTCAAAGCCAAAAAGACAGCAGGTCTTTTCAGGCTTCTTAGTTGTTTTCTTTTTTTTCCGAAATAATTTTTTATTAAATCGAACCATGATTCTGATGCTCGTAAAAACAAATCCTTAAATCCAATGTGGCTGAGCTTTGGTTAGATTAAAATAGATATTTCAATGAGTCAGGGCGCCAAAGGTCATGCAAAATTGAGCCAGGTCCCCTGAACTCGTTTTTAGCCAAAAACTGTGATGGTTAGTACACGATTTTCGGCTACAATTTTGCAAAAATTGACCCGAAAGATTTTTCCTCAATTTTTGGCCACAATACTCATAAAGAATATCTATTTCATAGCCAAAAAGACTGAAGGTCTTTTCACGCTTCTTAGTTGTTTTTCTTTTATTTTCTGAATTAATTTTTTATTAGATCGAACCATGATTTAGATGCTCGTAAAAACAAATCCTTAAATCCAAAATGGCTGAGATTTGGTTAGATTAAAATTGATATTTCAAGGAGCCATGGCGCCAAAATTCATGCAAAATTGAGCCGGGTCTCCGGAACGCGTTTTTAGCCAAAAACTGTGATGGTTAGTAGACGATTTCGGCTACAATTTTGCAAAAATTGACCCGAAAGACTTTTCCACAATTTTTTGCCAGAATACTCGTTTAAAATATATAATTCACGGCCATAAATATAGAAGGGTTTTTCACGTTTCTAATATCGTTTTTCCCATTTTTTTCGAATTAACATCTAATTAAATTATAACTCGATTCTGATGCTCGTAAAAACAAATCCTTAAATCCAATGTGGCTAAGATTTGGTTAGATTAAAATAGATATTTCAAGGAATCAAGCGCCAAAAATCATGCAAAATTGAGTCGGGTCCCCGGAACGCGTTCTTAGGCAAAAACCGTGATGGTTAGTACACGATTTCGGCTAAAATTTTGCAAAAATTGACCCGAAAGATTTTTCCTTAATTTTTGGCCACAATACTCATAAAGTATATCTAATTCAAAGCCAAAAATATTGAAGGTCTTTTCACGCTTCCTAATTGTTTTTCTTTTTTTCCGAATTAATTTTTTATTAAATCGAGCCATGATTCTGATGCTCGTAAAAACAAATCCTTAAATCCAATATGGCTGAGATTTGGTTAGATTAAAATAGATATCTCAAGGAGCAATGGCGCCAAAAATCATGCAAAATTGAGTCGAGTCCCCGGAACGCGTTTTTAGCCAAAAAACCGTGATGGTTAGTACACGATTTCGGCTACAATTTTGCAAAAATCGATCCGAAATATTTTTCCTCAATTTTTGGTCACAATACTCATAAAGAATATTTAATTTAAAGCCAAAAAGACTAAAGGTCTTTTCACGCTTCTTAGTTGTTTTTCTTCTTCTTTTTTTTCCCAAATAATTTTTATTAAATCGAACCATGATTCAGATGCTCGTAAAAACAAATCTTTAAATCCAATGTGACTGAGATTTGGTTAGATTAAAATATATATTTCAAGGAGTCACGGCGCCAAAAGTCATGCAAAATTGAACGGGGTCCCCGAAACGCGTTTTTAGCCCAAAACCGTGATGGTTCGTACACGATTTTGGCTACAATTTTGTAAAAATTGACCCGAAATATTTTTCCTCTATTTTTTGCCACAATACTCATAAAGAATATCAAATTCAAAGCCAAAAAGACTGAATGTCTTTTCACGCTTCTTAGTTGTTTTTCTTTTTTTTTCCGAATTAATATTTTATTAAATCGAACCATGATTCAGATGATCGTAAAAACAAATCCTTAAATTCAAAATGGCTGAGATTTAGTTAGATTAAAATAGATATTTCATGGAGTCATGGCACTATAAATCATGCAAAATTGAGTCAGGTTCCCGAAACGTGTTTTTAGGCAAAAACCGTGATGGTTTGTATACGATTTCGACTACAACTTTGCAATAATAGAAACCCGAAAGATTTTTCCATCCGTTACAACGGCACCAATCACGCTTTAGTATCGTACGAAAGAAATACCTTAAAAACTTCATTAATTAATTGTATATATGTAGTAATAAGGATGGTCCATGTTCTATAGGTTGAATATGATAAAAGCGGTCCACTTTATTTTAAATAAAAAATGTGATAATCAACTTTAACCAAGTTTTTTGACAAAAAAAACTTTAATCAAGTTGTTAATTAAATACGTAATAAAGAACCTTATTACTCCATGAGAACCTTATTGGTTAGATACTGTCGCATAGGCCATCTATACTTCATAAGAAAAAGAAAACTTTCGAAACTGCCTTTGTTTAATTTTTCAAGTTTTGACATTAATCTTAAAAGTTTTGTTGGCTCTCTATCTTAGAGTTACTGAAATACTTCTGAATACATTAGCAAAATATATATATTAAGAAATTTCAGAACTAAACAGTGTTAGCAAAATCCTTATCAACGAAAAAAAAATCCACTTTTCCTTTTTATATTGGCAAATTATACAATATACCGACAGTGGAGTTTAACAGACTACACAAGCGGGTCTTGAAGGGTGACATGTGCCCTCTAAGGACTAGATTGAAATATTTTAAACTTAATTAATTCAAAAATTGGACATGTGTCAACTCCATAATCCGCTTGTGGAGTCCAAAATTTACACCGCAGATATATCAAATAATTACCCTTTTATATTATCAAAAGAATATGTCAAGAATATGCCCTTACTCATCTAAAAGAAGCTTTAGATTCCCAACTATTATCGACCTTCCCATCAATAGCAAAATTTCTTTAATAAAAATAAACAAAGCAAAAGTTCCATTCCATTATTGTCATGGATTATCCATCACTAATGACAGAAGCAGAATAATTAACCTTTTTTATTACTACTTTTATCAATTTCAGATTCCTGAATCCAACACTGATCTTTTTTTTATGAAGTATTATTTTCATTATTATTATTATATTTCTAAAAAAAAAAATCCTTAGCCCTGGGATTATCCTGATTAAATAGAGTGACTCATTTTAACACTAAGACAAGATAGGATAGTATATCAGAATTCAGAAATAAGTAAATAACCGAGACAAGCACACTGAAGATATATTGTTATTATTATTGATTGATTTACTTCCATAACATTGTCATCGTAAATGGGCACTATTTCCAGCACATAATGAGGAATTAGACCAATATATAAGTTTTACTCTTAAAGGCTTCAGCAACTAAAGAAATCAAACTGCAGAATATTACACAACAGAATCATTCAGGGGGCTTTTGGAGGAAGAAGAACACTAGGCAGCTGGCTATAGTAATCGAAGGCTAAGCATTAGCACTGGTAATCTCTACCAACTTCACTTGGGTTTTTCTTTGGGTATTTCTTTGCTGGTTACCAAAGTCTCTTGGCTACAATTTCCATTATCCAATAACCCGTTTGATGGTTCTTTTTCTCCATCTATCTTTTCTTCAATGACATCTTTAGGACTCAAAAAGCTTGGTTGATTTGTTGAAGACAGAAGCCTTGCCCACATCCTATCTGTAATCACAACTTTATTCTGTTTCTCGGTAATTCGCTGCACAAAAACATCCAAAGTTTTCAGGCGTTGCATTCATAGACACATTAATGCTAGTCTAAAGATGGATATAAAAATTCTTAATGAAGGCAAAGGGAAAGCAACTAACAATCTATATGAAAAATTCAAATTACATCTCAGACATGCCAAATGATGTTTTTGAATGACTCTGTATAGACAGCAATTAAAGGAAACAACTAGTGAAACACCCCCTAAAGAAAAAATAAATAAGACGTGTTCTTTGTCGATGAGTGGCATGTATTTAAAGTCTAAACCCACTCCAGAGGAAAATTAATTAAAATCAAGGTGGGTTCTTCAGGAGACTGAATTATTGTACGACGTACATGTAGTCCAGAACAGTTAATATAAGTATTTCCAGTAATAGCAATCGAAGCTTAAGGGATGCCATAAAGAATATCAACATCATCAAATACTCAAAAGATTAACTGATCATTAGTTAAACATGCAAAGAACCAGGAAGTTTCAACCTCAAAGAAGGAATACTGAGACACAATCCTTAATAACATATATTCTATAAAGCATGCAATAATAAACAATTAGTTCCTTGCAAATTAAAAATCTTTTAAGCCATTTCGGGATGAACTCACATAGAAGGGTATGTATGTCTGCCTGCCATTGACAAGACCACTAGTGAAGCCAGTATACCCTGCCATAGCTCCATGGACAGCACTTTGAGCAAGAAGTGTGCAGTAAACATTGTCAGATGCATTGCTTGGAATAGCACGAATCATATAAGTAGGATCTGCCAGAATACAAAGTATGATTCTCAATAACTTATGCTAATAATAAAATAAAACTACTTCAACTCTAAAAAACCTACAATTTTTTTTCTTAGGCAAAATGAAATACTCAAAAACATCATATACAATTATACTACTAACCTATATACTTGAGGTTTATGGGCATCTTCCTCTTTTTTGAAAAGTAATCCTGACAATGACAAGAAAGGATAATCAATGTCACGTGTAAAAGTTCCATATCAAACATCAATGCATATCAGCTCAGATGGTAGAGTGTTGCTGAAATGAGATTTTTATTGCTACCATGAAAGGCATGAATTGTTCCTATATTGAATCCATTTGACATACCTTGATCTTCTGTGATATCCATAGCCCAACATCCTGGAGGAGCTTGTTTCCTGAAGCATCTTTCTGTTGCATTGATTGCATGCTCTCAGAAAGCAGCTCTTGTCCTGCACCCTCTGCTATGACGATAACCATATGCCCATTTTCTTTAAGTCGTTTCTCAATGTATTCAAAAAGCCCACCAGGTCCTTCAAGGAAAAAGGGAGACTCTGGAATCAAGCAACAATCCACATCTCGGCTCGCAAGAGTAGCATACATTGCAATAAAACCTGTCAATATGTCAAGTTTAGATGCATTAACATAAAAAGGGAACATTGTGACACAGTTTTGGAAACAGAGAAGTATAGTTAAGGAAAATGTAAGCTCATCAGCAGAGTAAAAAAAAAAAAGATTTGAATGATACTCAGCCACCAAAATAATGAGAGAAAGACAAAACCATGAATAATTTTAATGACACAACTTAAAAACGAAGAGAATTAAGTTAAATGCCATGACTTATCACTTCAATAATCTGTAACTCTCTTGCAATGGAGGATTAACACTTCAAAGAGGGGCTGAAAGAGAAACTCACCACTGTAGCGACCCATCAACTTCACAAGGCCAATACCATTCTCAAAACTTTCAGCTTCAACATGAGCAGCATTAATGGCACGCTGAGCCTCCTCAACAGCAGTGTCAAAGCCAAAGGACCTGTCAATAACCTGCCACGTGTGAAAAAGAAACAAAGTTTTAAGACTGTGTAGTAACCAAATAAAATAGGTTGCAATTCCTAACAGACTAGTCACACAACCACATTCAATCCAAGCCAAGAGGACTACCGGAATGTCATTGTCAATGGTTTTAGGGATTCCAGCAACTGAAACTTTGAGACCTCGCCTTCTAATTTCCTGTACCGAGTGGAACCAAAAAGTTTTAATATGCACAAATTCGCATAGCAAATCGATGTTTGTATATTCTATTAAAGGAGAATTACCTCAAATATGACAGATGCACCTCTTTGAGTTCCATCTCCTCCAATAATGTAAACCTGCATTACCCACATATGATCATATTTCAGCTAGATTGTTATGTATTGATCACGATAACATCTTGTACTTCAACTCACGGGCAAAAAAAAAAAAAAAAAATCTTTACTGACCTGATTAATTCCCCGATCTTGAATGCTGTCAACAATCTTTGAGGTATCATGCCCACCTCGTGATGTCCCAAGGATTGTTCCCCCACGTTTATGGATATCGTTTACAACCTTGGGATTCAATTGCACAGTATTTTTAGCATAAAATCCCCTGTATCCTCCCTGTAAACACATTAAACTTGTTAATTGTTAATGCAACAAATTCTTAAATGATGGTATGTATTTTGCAGTGTCTTCTAAACAAAGGAAAGGAACATGTACTGGTTGACAAATTTAATGACTCCTGTCCGTGTAGTAAACATTTTTATGCTTTTTATCAAGTCATCTAGATATGATGCTCTAATTGGCAGCTCTGAGGCTCAAATTATTATATTTTGACAAACTTTCAAGGAAGTAAACTCCATGAAGAAGAAGTAAAAAATGATCACTTACATCTATCCCCAAAACTTTCTTCACACCATACATATGGTACAAGCCACATACTATCTCTCTAATCACAGTGTTGAGTCCCGGGCAGAGACCGCCACAGGTCACAATACAGGCATGGACTTCATCTGAGTCAAAATATACCTGGGAAACCATCAACCATCCAAGACATTATTGAACAGCACAAGTTTTATCATTGCAAATTTCATTGATTAGGTACATAACATTAATACATACCTTTTGGCGAGGTCCAGCTCGTCGGAAATGTATTCCTCTCGGACCATCCTTGTGAACAACAATCTACAAGGAAGAACAGAGAACTTTAAAAAAAAAAGAACAAATTAAGTCTTTAACAAATTTCATGTTTATATTATAAATAATTGTAGGGGTCTAACCTTTTGAGGAACCGTATCATCTACATGGACAAAGTATTGCCTGGTGAAACAGAGACAATCGATCAAGTTAACACTAATTCAACAACATTATTACTTTAAAATAAATTTCGGCAAAAAAAAAAACAAAAATAGAGCTGTAAAATTCGACTTACTTAACAACGGAGTATGCCGGATTGTTTTGCAGCGGATTGGTGTGAGTCTGTCAGAGGAAAATGAAAATCAGAAAATCAGAATCAAAACTTTCTGATCAAGAAGTAATTTCTTCTTTTAAGCATAATAAATATGATGAAAAATACAACCTTAGAAGGAGAAAAGGAAAAGAACAGAGATGATCAATGGAAAATGAAATATAATTTTGTGATTGGTTTGCCGACAAAGAAACAGGAAAAATCAAGCTTTTAAGAAATAGTAATAAAAAAAAAAGCTGCCTTTTGTTTTTTTCTTTTTTACTCCTTTTTATCGGCAACGGAAAAACTAAAACAGAATCAATGAAGAAATTAAAAAAAAAAAAGAGGATAAAAAACTTACAGGAAGATCAGCAATGTAATCTGACAAGTGAGGAACATCTTCAAGGATATAACCGCCGGGACCGGTGACGACCTTAGGCTGTGAAATCGCCGGCGAAGGAGAAGGTGAAGAACCCATAACGTCACCTGTATTCTTAGACTCGATCTTGGAGCAACCGGAACGCTTCCTGAGACGACAACCGCAACCGTAACGGTAACCGTAATCAAATTTAACCGAACTGAACTTTCTCAAACTACAGATTCCAGAACTTGATGACACCGAAAAGCGAGATGTGTTCGTATTATTACTAATACAATTATAATTGTAAAAACAATCGGTGCTGAAATGATTAATTTTATTCAGTGGAGAAGAAGAGAAAGACGACGTTGAAGGAGAGGCGAGGACGGAATCCATTCAACGGAACATGGAGACGGATTTTTCGAACAAAAGGAGAAATAAGAGAAATCCATATTTATAGGAGATACTGTTGACTAAAAATGAATCGGATGATCTCTAATTTTTCTCTTTTTTTTGTCAAAAAATTTCGGTTTTTGGTTTTTTTGGGCAGGGGAAAAAAGGCTTTATATAGCAGAAGGAAGAAGCGTTGGCAAAAAACCTGGTTCCGCTGTGATTCTTATGTGGTTTTTGACGCTGGAAATAAGTTCATATTTGGTTACTATTCACAGTGTGGTTCAGGTTCAGGAGAAAGAAGCAAGCTGGAAGGACCAGAAAAAGGAAATTTGCATTTATGGGGACCCTTTTGGGAAAGAAATAAATAAATTACTACAACTGAAGTTCTTTTGGAATTTGGCTACTTGGGTGATAATTTGGAAACAAAATGAAATTTTTTTTTTTTTAAATGTACTGTTAGGATCTGGTTTTTTTGGGATTTTGAGAGCAGTCCAATACCAGGATGATGGCGCACACTGGATGATAACTGGGTTTCGAGTTACTATGACTTATAAAAGCTTTTATATTAGAAAATCTTAAGAATAGACAAGCCAATCGACCGACCACATGCTTGTTGGTCTGATAACTGATCATACGTGAGTGAACCTCAATTATTATTTAATTTAATATTATAATTAAGTTTTTAAGTAATGTTATTCGAATTCGATTAACTTATTATTACGATGGTAGTAAAATATTGAATTCTTAATTTGGGTGATTAAGTTTTATATTTTTAGTAGTTTCAAGTTAAAAATAAAATAGGTATTTTGTTTTTCCAAGGGTCAAACAATAGTTTGCAAATGAAATTATGCAGAGTAAACGTGCAAAATGAATGTGCAAAATGAATGGGTCTATTTAGATTGTGTATGTGTAACGGTTTCACCACCATTTGATCGTTTCATCACCGTTTTGGATCCAAATGAAGCTTAAGTATAGACTCTGTTTCAATCGCTGCTCTAATAATCTCATCTGTATAGTACCTAATCTAATTTGTACCGTGTAATCTATCGCTAAACAGTGTCAATCGTACCACTACCGCACCACTCTACTAAATGCAGCCTTAGTTTCATTAGAATCATTACCACCGAAAGCTAAGGGTTTTGAAAATTGTGTGAAAAATCAAAATTAGTTTGCCATTTGAAATCCTAACGTTGTTGACTTGTTGTCGACCCACAGTTAAATAAATGGCTGGTGCCTACTGGTTTGTGTTTTCTTCATGATTTAAGGTGAGCTGCTCATTGAGACTTTGCTTCTTGCTTTTCTTGCTTTCCTTTTCTATCTTAGTTTATTAGTAGGAACATTTTTTTAATCTAATTATTAAGATCCATGTAGCTCCATAATAAGAATATTCTTTCATTTATTGGTTAGCAACTTAGCATCTTTAATTAGTAGGGGAAATTAATACAGTGATTTTCTTTTGCACCAAGGAAAACGGCTTGGAGGGGAAGCATAAGCAGCTATTTTGAGAAATCATCCTTCTGATTTACTTTTCCTTTTTCTTAATTTTATATTGTTTCTCGATCTATATCTAAAGGCTGCCATAACTTTGAAAAAAAAAAAAAAAAAAAAAAAAGCCTGCCATAACGAATATTCTCAGTCAATATTCAACAAATTTTCCTTTTCTTCGTCCGAAGAAAAGTAAAATAGAAAATTCGGTTGACAGTAGGAAATTTGGTCCTTATAAAGGACAAATGTGCATTTTTAACGTTTAAAAGGAATTCTGTGGCTTGTAAATTCTTATTTTTTATTTATCTAATGTTCCATTATCAAAAAAAAGAAAAAAAATTATTGTGTCAATACGAAAGTAAATTAAGAATTGAAAAGGAAAGAAAAAAAAATCATATATGCAAACAAAACTCACTTGAAAATTGGAGAGAGTGGGAAATAATTTTTAGGAGAGGCTACAAGTACTCATGATTTGCATTTAAGAATGGTACTTAGTACAAATATAAAGGATATTTAGGTGTTTGGACACAAAAATATATTCTTTTTGTTGTTTGGAGACATGCAAATTTAAGATAAAAAAGTGTAAGTATTTTTTTGAGTACAAAAAAAAAGTGTAAGTATTATTCTTGAATGCTGAGTACTTATAACTTTCCCCATAATTTTTCAAATTATAAATTATAAATAAATAAATATAAACGAGAAAGATTACTCAAATAAATAAATTAGTTGAATGAATTTAATACTTTTTTTTTGGAAGGCAAATGAATTTAATACTTATTAAATAAAGTTTCACAAGAATCTTGTAATTAACGAAAACAAGTGCAGAAAGAACTTCTCTAAACTCAAATATTAATCTGACATGACTCGACTCTGAAGTAGTAATTTAATAAATATGATTGTCAATAGATTTATTTAATCACTAAGGTTGAAATAATAATAATACAAAACAGAAATTATTATAAATTTAAATTAATCTTTCTTTTGGCACCGAAATTTAAATTAATCTAGAGGGTTGACATATGCAGACAGTCATTTTCCATGATCGTATGCTGGCATGCCTTTTGCCCATTTTTAGACCCAGAAAAATAGAGGTCACGGTCTCGCATGGGTAACGTGACGTGTCAAATAAAGAAAAGGAGAAAAAAAGAGTCACAAGACACGGGCTTCATGGAAGGTGGTCATCAGCAGCAGCAGCAAGGCAAAGGGCTTAGAACTCGGATCGCAATCCGATCCATCTAGAATTAGCACTTATTATAGGCCTTTCCTTTGAGTTCCCCTTGTCTCAAATCCATCCATTTCCAGATTATATTTGTATGGACACCACGTGGCTTTGAGCATCACCCTTTTTTTGAATGCTCAATTTCAACCACAATTATGCCATCCTCCCAACTACAAGAACATTCTATAAGAAGAAAACAAGAAAATTTGATGTCCAAAATGTTTGATTCCTATAAATAAATTTGTTTGTCGCCATACCATTATCTCACATGGGCTTGGGTCTCTTTCATATTTTCATATATAGGATTTTCCCCCAAATGGGCTTGGTTTTTTATTACAACACAAGTTCTTTGTACTTTAGTTACATTGGGAACAAATTAAATTTTGGGTTTGTTGTCTTTGTAATAAAGTTGAGTCAATCTGCCATCGAGTTTTGATATCAGTTGTTGAGCGGTGAATCCATGGTAACAATTTTCATATGCTGATGTGCAGATTTCGATCATCTTTCTTGACATGTGATCGTCTTGGTAAAATGGCTGCCCAATTAATTCTCCAATAGGCATCCACTGAAGAAGCATAAAATAGGAACCAATCAGAAAGATAAGAACCGATTGGCCGATATATAGACATTGATGAAAGCGAAATTACCTTAGCATCTTGAATTTCCTGTTCGTCAATGACAATTTCTGAGGATAAGGGCTTTAGCATGCAGACGAAGAGCAAATCCGACTTCTCAAAAGCCACCCGGTGGGCATGTCTAATAATTAAATTTCACTCCAACTTAATTAAGTGACAAAACTAAAACCATTAATGGAAGTTATATAATAAACCAGAAGCAGATTAAGTTTAATTACCTGAAAGCAACCATTTCTAGGAAAACTGTGTCGACCTGCAACAAGAGGAAATGATGATTTCTTATTTTTCTCAAAAATATGTGCTATGCAAATTGCAAAGCATGTGGAATATATACTTACACCAGTCTCTTCTTTCACTTCTCTCACAGCTCCAGAAAATATATCTTCATACTGGAAAGAAATAAACCAAAAAAATCACTTGTTAGTGTCCTATATATATTGAAATTGCAATAATAATGATAATATACTTGAAAAACTTTAGAGTTGATCACCTTATTGATATATCCAGTGGGCAATTTCCATACTCCTGAGCAACTACAAGGGCATTTCTCTTTCACCACAAGGACCTATATATTTTGTAAAACTGAGAAAAATCAGTATGATCAATATCATAAAATATGAGACTAACTCAAAAGAATTAATTAAGGAAGGAAAGACATGAAAAACTACTAATTTTTATATATAACCTCTTTTTTATCATTGATGACAAATCCTGCTATTCCAATTTGATGAGAAGGGCCACTAGGGAGCAAACAAGGTTCATTTGGAATCCAGTAAGTTAACATAACATAACCTGGTTCTGCATGGTGATATTCAAAACCCTCCTGCAAATCCATGAACCCAGAAAAGAAAAATCTCAATTCTTTTTGTTTTCTACATATGTAAAGCAAGTTTGGTAGTAATTATTGTTGATCATTTAGTTCATCATCACCTGGATTGCAATTGGAACAAAGTCAGCTTGTTCTGACAGTATCTTGAGCCATATGCCCCTTTTCCCCTGCATTTTTCATTTTACTTCCAAGTTATGGTCTATATATATGGTTTTAAACTAATTCCATCTATAAAATTAATTGAAAACTGCATGAAGCTTAATTTGCACATGTTTGTGAGAATATCCATTAGGGGCCAATTATAAGCTAATCTAATTAACAACCTTGAGCTTCCAATTGGACAGAGAAGCGCCAAGGGCAGAGGCAAAAGCATTTGGACTTGAGGGTAAGCATTGTGTATCAATGATGACCCCATTATATTCATCATCCCATGCATCAAGTAACTCCACTGCTAAGCCTGGTGATGCCACATCAGGAGACATCACATGAAGTATGCCTTTTCTTTCTCGTATAATTCCAAACTGAAAACTGGGGGACATTGAGATTGAGAGTATTGATGACTTCCTCAAAAAACCTGAAAAAGGATTCAATAGCAAAAATTAGTTTCTAGAATCTTCTCAACAGGATTTAATTCAAAATTGGAAGATTCTTACCCTTTGAGAGCCCTGGAAAGGAGCAATTCTGTGTCCATGAAGTTCTAGGCACTCTTAGAAATTGCTGGCAATGAAATGCTGAAGACTGCTGGAGACCACTCTCTAGAGCCATCATTTGGGTCATTCAAGCAAAATGTACTGTAGAAGAAACTTTAACTTCAATAGTATATATAGCCATTCAATATGCAAAAACTGCATGGATCTAACCAATAGTGAATAATTGAAAAGAATTGAATATTACAGAGAATAAAATCCCTGTTGGTGTTGGACAAGTAGAGTGAAGGAGAGCATGCCAAAAGCTTTAGATATTGTATGTATGCTTGTATTACATTATCCAGATTCTGTAGCATTTTTACACTAAAAACTATAGCCAATGGCTTGACAGGATAGCAACCATGATATCACTCCATTCTACATATTGTGGAAATTAAGAATGGGAATATTCTCTCATGTTAATATATCATGGACACTACCAAATTAAGCTTGTTAGGTAAGTGGAAGGAGCTTATATTATACACTTAAGAAAGACGTCAGGTTCAAGTTTTGTGAATGGATAAAATATGTACCGGCAGTCCGGAGAGATTTTTTCTATTTTGGACGACTCAACTCCAGATTAGTTGAACCCAATGTGACTACCGGATATAATCAACGGGTTTGTGCCGAAAACAAGGAATATTAATGTGGACTCGTTTTGGCTTACATTTTAGACTCTAGACTTAATAAATACATGGATAATTTGTGGTTCTAGAAAGGAATATGTAACATAATGGAGAATTCAATATTCCTTTCCAAAATTCCAATATGGATACCTCTTATGTGGTTATGTTAATGAGATGGATATATCAAAGGCTTTAGCTTTTGATCTAGTTGCACTTGCATCATGTTTCATGGATTGTCTTGCTCTGTTTTGATTCGCATTAATTCTTCTATTTCCCCTTCATTATGTTATACTAGCTTTACCTTGACGCTATGTTGGTGAATGGTGATGGTCTCTGCGACTGCGAGTGATTTGCTATAGGCCAACTAAATGAGAATATAATATATTATTGTACTCAGTAACTCAAACATTCAAACATTCTTTCTTTGTTTCTTCTCCTTTTTTTTTTTATTGTTAATTTCTTTTTGTTGGGATATAGGGATGCTTGGGTATTATTGATGTAATTATGAAAACGAATGCAGGTAGATAAGGAGAACCGTGATATGAAATCTGCTCTCCAGTTTCACATGTATCAATATGTAGAATCAGCATAAGTATAATGAAGAAGTTTGGGTGCTTACGTTTCATATTGTTCATTGGCTGAAACAGAATTCAAAATGGTGGCGAAAGAGGGGAGAGAGAGAAAAAGAAATCAGAATATTTAACTTGAGTCCTGGCCGAAAAAGAAAGACATGTTTGGACAGTCCAAAACCAAAACCATTTACACAAGGATGTATTTTTGTTATTTAGTACAAATACAAATACAAATCCCCGGTAATTGAAATTCTCTCGTACTATTGAGCAACAGAGCAAGTAGAATCTCAACTGCTCTCCCAATACCTATTTTTCCAATTAAAACTTCAATCTAATACTTTATTCCCGAAACATTAATTATTTAAGGGACATCGAGATCTTTTCATTCAATTCAACAAATATTATTAGTATCTCTGAAGCAAATTTGTTCTAGAGTATCCCTCTCAAACTAGAAGCATGAAATGTTAAACTTCTCCAAAGAAATGGATTTTGGAGATATCAAATTTGTGTTCTCACACTTATTATTGCCTCAACAAATCATTGTTTTTCAACATTAAAAATCTTGAATGAATTCTTATATTTGGGTTCGTGCCAAAAAAAGAATTCTAATATTCGGGAAGTCTTAGGATTTCGAATTTGGGCTTCACGGACTCACTATCTTTGTGGCCCAATATATTTACCACAGCCCATTAGAAAAGGGATAATAGTGTCCCAATCCCAATTTTCTCGAGCCTTAGCTTTTTGGCCCGAAACGGATAAACCAATTAGTACGCCAATCGGACGGTTGATAATTGATCATCGACCAGTAAACTAAGTCTTCTTTCATTGACGGCTCAAATTACATTACACCCCACTACTTCTCTCACGTGTCTCCAGAAAACTTGGCACGTGTCGGACTCGTCATCGGCTCATCAAACTACCCAACATTAGTGAAGCGGAGCAATACATCAACGGTTGAAACCAATCCCTCTCATCTCCCAAAAGACACAATCCTTCGGCATCCAAAATTGAACGGAGCGTCTAAGCTTCTTTACAATCTAGGGCTTCTCGGAGACCGCCGATCACGATGTACCGAGCCGCGGCTTCTCGCCTTCGCACTGTCAAGGTTAGTTTTAGTAGTTCCGGAAACCCTAATTTATGATACGCTGATGATTCGATCTTAGTTTCATTTTCACAACCGGTCTCCTTGATTAGAATCTTCTTTTGGTTGTTTATCTGTGAATCTATGATTGTTTCCTTTTGTTGCCGATAGATCTGTTACTTTATTCACTTCTAATACTTAGCTTGTTCCTCCGTTTTTATGATTAAATGTGTGTTATCTCTACCTAGTTAGTCATTGAAAACTGGTTTCATTGTGAATCTCAGCTTCGTTCAGCTCGATAATATAGGTTGCTCGAGTGATGGTCTTTCATTTTTTTTTTTTATAAAGAATATCTCTTGGGAGAATATGAATAAAACCTCAAATATGTATTGAGCAACCAGAAGAATACAATTCTAGATGTTTTGGATAATAACTAAATTTATTCATGGAAAGAAGTTGTAGAGGTCTGCCAAAGAAGCTTATTCTTGTGTTAATATTTCATCTTCTGCTTGTTTCACTTTTATTTGTTAGGGGGGATTTTTTGAAACTTCAACAAGTTTTACTTAGCAGTTTTCAGTAGGATTTTTTTGTTTTGACATTTTCAGTAGGAATGTTATTGTGAATGTAACTGTTAAAACTTGTAAGTTGGCATAGTCATATAGATGTGAAGCATTTTCACATATATTTTTGAAATTGATACTTCAATTATGATTTATATGGTAAATTCTGTTCATATCTTGATTGTCTGACTGATATGAAATGTGCTACGTTCTGAATAAAAATGCGAGTATAGGGTCGCACATTCCCTAGAGTACCTGCAAGGTTTGCAAGTTCAAGTGCTGTTGCTACAACATCATCCTCTTCAGGTGGCTTCTTTGGTTGGCTGCTTGGGAGGCAGTCTACTTCCATTCCGCCACTAGATTTTCCCCTACCGGGTGTTGGCTTACCACCTTCATTGCCTGATTATGTTGAACCTGGTAAAACCAAGATCACAACTCTTCCAAATGGCATCAAAATTGCTTCAGAAACCTCAGCGGTACGTATTCATATATATTACGAATATTTTCCTGTGTAAGGTCTTTTAAGAGCATTCTAATTCTTTGGGAACTGGCTGTTTGAATATGTTGCTGAGCAGAACCCTGCGGCGTCAATAGGATTATATGTTGACTGTGGTTCAATCTATGAGTCACCAGCCTCATTTGGGGTCACACATCTGCTTGAGCGTATGGCCTTCAAGAGCACAATGAACCGCAGCCATTTGCGTGTTGTAAGGGAAGTGGAGGCCATTGGTGGCAATGTACATGCTGCAGTTTCTCGGGAGCAGATTGGATATACATTTGATGCTTTGAAGAGTTATGTTCCGCAAATGGTGGAGCTACTTGTTGACAGTGTGAGAAACCCCGTTTTCTTGGATTGGGAGGTCAAAGAACAGGTAAATCATCTATCTTGTTCTTTTTATGCAAAGTAGTTTCACATAGTTTAAGATTAAATGACCTTATGAGATGACACGTCATTATTTTTCCTTATGCAGCTTCAGAAAATGAAAGAGGAAATTGCTGAAGCTGCAGAGAATCCTCGCGGCTTGGTCTTAGAGGGCATTCACTCTGCTGGTTATTCTGGTGCATTGGCAAATCCTCTTTTAGCCCCAGAATCTGCAGTGAATACATTGAATAGTGCAATTTTGGAGGATTTTATTGCGGTGAGTCTAGGAAAACTTTATCCAGTATGCTTTCCATTCCTATTGTGTGATTATAGATGACCTTTGTATATTGTTCTCACTAGTAAGCTTGGTTTCCTATGAATATATTAGGAGAATTTTACTGCTTCTCGGATGGTTCTGGCAGCATCTGGTGTTGAACACGAGGAACTGTTATCTGTTGCAGAACCACTTTTGTCAGATCTTCCCAATATTCCTCGTCCTAAGGAACCACAATCCGTTTACACTGGAGGTGAATATCGTTGTCAGGCTGGTTCAGGGGTATGTATCATAAATACTTATAATATAACGAGTGATACTTTATATTTCTTTCCAGTCTGAGTTGCTAATGGTCTTTAATTGCAGGATGAAACTCACTTTGCTCTTGCATTTGAACTTCCTGGTGGTTGGCACAATGAGAAGGAAGCTATGACTTTAACTGTTCTTCAGGTTTTCAGCTTTGGTTTTCTTAATCTGCTCAATCTTCTCTTTCCTCCCATGTTTTTATTTTAATATGGTTCATAAAATTCTTGCTGGGATTGTGGTATATTGCTCAATTGTTTTTTATTGCATTTTCCGGTACTCCTTTCCTACTGTGATTTCAAGGTAAGAAGCAATAATAAATCTAATTATTTTGTAGATTCTCATGGGAGGTGGTGGATCATTTTCAGCTGGTGGCCCCGGGAAAGGAATGTATTCAAGACTATGTAAGTAAAACTTGTTGCGCAGTCTATCTATCTCAGTATATGACATTTTGTAGGTATAAAGCAAGGTAGATAAAGTTTATTGTTGTTTTAGTGCATCACTTCTTTTACAAAATTCTTCTGCAACACTCATTTTTATAGCCATTTTGCTTAAGTTGTCTTAAAATTGTTTTACTTATATTATGTGCAGATGTCCGTGTCTTGAATGAATATCCACTTGTCCAGTCATTTTCAGCTTTCAGCAGCATTTACAATCATACTGCCTTATTTGGAATTGAAGCTACCACTGTATGTCTG
Source organism: Corchorus olitorius (assembly GCA_001974825.2). Classification (NCBI taxonomy): domain Eukaryota; kingdom Viridiplantae; phylum Streptophyta; class Magnoliopsida; order Malvales; family Malvaceae; genus Corchorus; species Corchorus olitorius. The sequence goes on from AWUE01016441.1 coordinate 22,101, forward strand.
CTTTTAAACCTTTCATTAGTAATTCTATTACAGCTCCCTATTCCTGACTCTATTTGCTCATGTGATTTGTGTAGTGAGAGCTTAGTATGATATCACAACTTCAATTAATTGGTTTTCACATTGTTCTGCACTGATTTTGGGCTTTTTCCTTTTGTTCGAAAGAGGATTTTTGTTATCAGTTTTTACTCTACTCTTATCATCTTAATTTCTTATGTCCATTTTTGCTTTTTTCTTTGGACGCTAGAGATATTCAATCCACTCTGTTGGCTAAAATTGTTGGACAATTATGTCTCTGTATTAGGTTGATGGTATCATTGGACAGTAATGGAAGTTCATAACTCATGAACAGGAGATAATGTCTGGCAACCAAATTTTAGTTTTCTAGTTGATTTTTGTGCCAGTTGTCTATTTGTTAATGCTTGTAATGACCTGTCTTTGAAACTATTCTCGCTGATAACCTCTTGGTGTATATTTGTTACCTACCTGTTCCATTGACTCCTTGTTCTTATTCTTTCATTAAATTTATTCCACAATTCCAATTGCATAAATTCCATCAGCTTATCATAATGTCTGCATCATAGTACTACTTTTGATCTTATTTATGTTTTTGGACTCAGGTTTCTGATTTTGCACCAGAAGCTATTGATGTAGCTGTCAAGGAGCTTATTGCTCTTGCAACACCTCGAGAAGGTTGGCTACTCAATTTCAGCTATTGTTTTGCGTTGCTTACAATGCTTACTCAATGGCTTGTTACTGATGCTTTTCATGGTGTTCTTTGCAGTTGACCAGAAACAACTAGACCGTGCTAAAAAGTCAACCAAGTCTGCCATTTTGATGAACTTGGAATCAAGAGTATGTAAACTGTTTTGTTCAGTTTCTTGATTGTAGACCATTTAATAATGATGGTAGAGAAATTAATATTCTCAAGCAAAGCGTCGCTGTCTTTTACTTATGATGAGGTGTTTTGTGCAGATGGTTGCTTCAGAAGATATTGGTAAACAGGTCTTAACATATGGTGAGAGGTATGACTGTTTCTCAGGTTCATAGCATGGGCTATGACACTGCTAAGTGCTAACCACTAGTTGCTTGTCATTGATCTGTATATATGTTTTTGTTTGCTTCTTACAGTTTTTGTTTATGAGAAAACTTTCATGATATTTTCAGGAAACCCGTGGAGCATTTCTTGAAGTCTATCGATGAAATTACACTGAAGGATGTTTCTGACTTAGCAAAAAAGCTATTGTCCTCTCCCCTCACAATGGCATCATACGGAAACGGTAGTTCTCACTTTTGTTGTAGAATTTACAATAATGGGTTTCAGTTTTCCTTATAAAAAATGGATCTTTGATCAACTTTATGGTTTTGATGTTTTGCAGTCAACAATGTTCCAAGCTACCATACCGTTAGCACCAAGTTCAAGTGAAAAAACTGAAACTGGTTTTTTTTCTCAAACTTGACGGGTATTTCACTTGTTTTCCAGTGTCGTGCATCCTCGTACCTTTGATTCCGAGTTAATTCTATAACATGATGCGGTTGAAAATAAGAAGTTTAGGTGCTTTCCATCTTTTAGAAAATAAATTGTTTATTGCAAGCAAACAACATTATAGTGAAATAGCTTCTGCACACAAATGGAACTCACATGTTTTCTGCTGTATTCCGAGTTTTTGATCTTGGTCAGGGCGAAAGATCCCGATATTCATTTTTCACCTTTTAGTGTACCAATATCCGGAAGGAAATTCAACAATGGTACATTTTGACTGGAAAATTTTTGGTGTATAATTTAAGAAAGAGTGCCTGTTATGGCACGTTTTCAGGTTTAGTCTGTACAATTGTACAATTTTATCTCATTTTACTGGAACGCACCTTCATCTATGACAATTCCAATTTTATTTTTCCTATTTAATTTCACTAGTTTCGTTTAATAGTACTATGAATACCCATTTGTGCTAGAATGTGCTTAATTATGTGCCCAATAATCTGAGAAAAGAAAATCTTCTGAGGATCGTGAAATGAGAAGAATATATGCAAGGGATGGAATACAAAATGTTAAACTAGTAAGGAAAAAGTCAAAAAATACAAAGGATTAGGATGGAGTGGAACAAAAGCAAGAGCTAAAATTAGATAAACCTAACAATCGTTTCTTTACATGAAATTAGGAACACAACCAACTCAGCCTTTCTTTTGAAGCAGTATTTTTCTAGCATTAAAATGTTTCGTTTGTGACCCCATTCTCAAACAAATTAAGTTGGTCAGCAGCTAATATCTGTGTCGTCTTTTTTTCTTGTGTTCTCTTGAGATGTAGTATCAAGTTATCATTTTCTACATGAATTGACCATAGATATTTTATTTATATATAAAATTAATAATTCTGTCAACCGAGCTGGCGGCACTCATTCGATTAGTTGCAATCTTTGTTGAGAGCTGAGGATGAGGTTCTGGCAATCAATCGGTGGGCAAATTGTGGTAGAAATTTAGCAATCATTTGGTTGGGTCCCGACTCTGAAGCCCAAACCTCCTTTTTAATGGTCTTTTGAAATTTCCAAAGAAGCTCTTGTTTCATGCTTTTCTTCTTTCAACAATATAGGACCTTTCACCAATACTTGTTAATTAGGAAGGTTTTTTATTCAAGTTTTGTGAATGCTGAAAATAAGTGTTAGGAGAGCTTCTTCCTATATAGGATCCGACACGGGCTGAATCTAGATTACTCGGAATCCAATGTGATTACCGGATACTGAAGAGCTAGTGCCAAAACAGTATAAGTACCTTCTATTTTCTAGTTACTCTTTGCCGAGAAAAAGAAGATTTAGGAACTTAAAAGAAAGATGGTATAGTACTACCTTATTTTCTTCTTTAAGAATTCGAATTTAAGACTTCTACTCGTCGAATGTTATAGGTAACACCATATATATATACCTGGGAATTAACATTATCAAAGTACCACAAAGGAGTTGGCTTGTATATAGTATATAAATGGATCGACCAAAATATACTTCTATAAAGTCTTCTCATTAATTTCACAACTCCAAAAAGGACCATAGCCATATTTGTGGGAGACAAATATTTATGGAAACAGCGGCATGCATCATCAAAACTTTAATCCTTGTTAAAAGTTGTACATTATTTCTTTTTACATATTAAAGCTTTCAATGTGATATATATTGGGTGCTTTAGAAGAACGATTTCACTTAGCTTTTTTATATCAACAATGTATAAATTGACAATGGTAATTAAACAGAGCTGATCAGGAAGAGCGATTAACATAATATAATTAAGCATAGCATATACGGAATTGAAAATTGTACCAAAAAAAAAAGAAAAAAAGAAATGGAAGGCATAAGTCCATTAATTGGAGGTAGTGACTAGTGAGATTTTTTTTTTTAATTAATAATGCTTGAAGAGAAAATGAAAGTGGGGGCATGGAATGTCAACCTTAATATTGTACTTTATCAAATAGATTAATAGTAGACCATATATAGTTGATTATTAACCGTACAATCACTTGCTTTCTGGTTTTTGCCTAATTAATTTGGTTTTTGCTTTTTGGATCTTTTTGGTTAAACATTTTTTAATACTTTAATCCACTCATTAGACAAAAAATTCGGACGTTATTACATTTTATTTTATATATGTTAGTATAGATCATCAAAATATGTACCAAAATATATATTCAAATTTCTCAAATAATTTCATGTGCTATATATATACACCACAAATAATTAGAATTTTATGTAAAAGCCATTATTCTCCTGTAAGAGATATTCTTATACATGAATTATATAAGTCTTTCTATACTATAATAATTAAAGATATGTTAGATGCTTCTAAATGCAGCCAGAAGAATTCTTGGAATATTTCATGCTTATTGCATTTTTATTTTTTGAACTCCTTGAAATTAATTCCTATTGGCAACCCTTTAATTTGTTCTCTTTAAGTATAATATAAGATTAAGGAAATTAATAACTACTTAATTACTTCTAATAAGGACCAAAATTTAATTAATTAACAAATGAATGAAGCCATAATAATATACTCCATCAGTCTCATATTATCTGTCCCTTTTGGGTCAAAGTTTCTTAACTTTGACCTTTAATTATAAAAAAATTATATAAAAATAAATTTTATAAAATTATATTTTGATTAAGTTAAGTGTTAAGTTTTTCAAAACATATTTTTTGAAATTTTGATTGTATATATATTTTTTACAATTAAATGTCAAAAGTATGATTAATTTGACCCAAAAGGGACAGATAATATGGGACGGAGGGAGTACTATATACTATAAATTTGATGGGAGACATGAGGAGAGAATCAAAGAACATAAGAAGAGTGTTTTAAAGATTTGTTTGTCCTTTGCCTTGATATATATATATTAGTCAAAAGTCAACTTAATGGATAATCTGAGTGAGAGAGCAATCTGATTCTCTCATTTCCCTTTGGGACAAAAAGAAAAACCTAATCAAAGGTTGCTCACAAGTTGAACTATATTTGGCCCACTGTTTTTATTCCTTTTTTTTTCTAACTACAATATTTTCGTTTTTTTTTTTAAATAATAATCCTTCCAGGATATATTCTTCCATGTCCAATGAAATTACATAATTCTTTCAACTCCATGAAATTTAAAAAAAAAAAAGGAAAAATAAAAATCAGACAAATTAGAAAGAAGCAATCATAGCCATCTATCCTTTGTGCAAAAACATAATATAATTTTCTGGTCCCTTGAGAGGCTTCAATTCATCATTCAATCTTGACTAAACCCAAAAAAGAATGTTATAAACGTGAAGCCTAACCATCATCTGATCAATATACTTTTGAAACAAAAAGATTTCCAATTTGGGCCCCACACTTAATTTGTGGGGTCTTCTTTCCTTTTCATTCCAAGTGTTTCACTCAGTTTCATGTGGACTATAATATATTATTGTATGAGTGTTCTGTACTTTAATATTGCCTCAAAATTATAATTTTGCTCTAGAAAATTAAAACAATACTATACTAGTAACCAAAAGACAATCCAAAAAGAAAGCCTAATATAGTGAAATATAAAAAATTTAGTATAAAGTGCTTCTACTTGAAGATTTGGTACACATATTTGATTTTTTGATTTATTTTAATTTAAACTATATAGTAAATTGTAAATTTATATGATTTTGTATAGTTTGTAATTAGAAGGGGGGTGGTGGTGGTCCATCGAGTACACTGCTCATTTGCCTTGTATATCAAGCAACCCCGTAATTCTTCTCTTTCTTTTTTTTCATCTCTTTCTCTCTCTGCAACATTCATGGCAAAAGAATCATGATCACCACTCCATCTCAAAACCCATGTGAGTTTTCTTGTCTTCTCCTTTTCTTTTCTTTTTTTTTCCTTCTTATAAGTTTTTCTATTTTTATTTTGCTTCTTCCTTTTTACTATCCATTTCTTTTTCCACAATCTCTCCTACTTCTCTCCCTCTATAAAGAAAAAATAAAGGAAAAAGAAAATTACCCTTTTTTTCATCATAGGGTCTAACTCTATAATCTATTAATCTTCTTCTATTATATATAAATAAAAATGGAAAATTAATCCAAAATAACTGTAATTTTCCCATTTATCGTCTTCCTTACTCAAAGTTTTCCCCCTGCCACGTATATAAATTTTGTTATTAAACAGCTTACTTTTTATATATAATAACACCAATATATACCATCAAAAATCTTAGCCAATAGATTTCTATGTAATCTAATCTAATCTAAAAATATATAAAAATAACAAGTTTTATATATAATATAATTAGGGGTATAATTAATTAAAAAAAGATTGTATATAACTATATATACTTGATTTTGAAGTATAATTATACAGATAGATAGGGTTGCCATGCTTTTGAATGTGTGTCTCTAAGTAACAGCTGTGAAGGCCGTTTTCTTCCCTTTTGCTTTAGTAGTCAAGACCTCTCCATAACAAAGGTAAGGTGAGGGAAGCCTTAAGCTTTTAGAGAAGAAAGAAGAACCCAAAAAAAAAAAAAAAAAATCAGGCAAGCCAACTGGGAAGTATCTATATCTTTTTTTGTATTTCTTCTCTCTCATAAACCGCCTTGGGTTGGCTACCATGCGCTACTTAAATTAGCAAAGCCTTAAAGTTAGTATGTAGGTTAGGGGGGGAACTTTTCCTTTTTTCTCACTTGGGTTTTTGGGGGGCTGGCTTCAGTTAAAGTAATAAGCTTTGAGAGGGAATTCTGGTGTTTTCTATTTGGTTAAAGCAGGTTTTATAGCTCCATCCTTCTCACTGTGACAGTTTCCTCTTTTCCTTCTCTCTCTTTTTCTCTCTAACTCCTTCTTCTTCTTCTTCTTCCTTGTGGAGCTTATTTCTCATCTGGGTCCTGCATATTTTTCTTGTTTTTGGATTGGTTTAGGTAATATATTCAAAGATATATAGCAACTTTTGGTGCTAAACATGTTTGTTTACATATGTACATAGATTTTCAAATCCAAAGCTTTCATCTTTTTGTGTTGTTGAAATTGAGTTTAATGGTCTTTGCTTTGTTTTATGAAATATCAGATCTTTCTCAAAGAGGTTTAATTTATGGTTTTTTCTGTTTATATAGAGAGAGAAGGTAACTGGGATATGAGTAGTTGGGTGCTGTATAAAGTTGATTATTTCATTGAAGATTTTAAGACTTTGAGAGAAAGAAGATCATAGCATCTGCTCAATATTCAAAACAAGGAAGAAGAAGGGAAAAAAAGAAGAAGAAATGAATAAGAGTAATCTGGGCTCTGTCAGTAGCTCTGATCTCATAGATGCAAAGCTTGAAGAGCATCAACTTTGTGGATCCAAACAGTGCCCTGGTTGCGGACACAAGCTTGAAGGAAAACCGGTACGGATACTCAATATCACTCTTCATTTCATATTCATAATAATAATATTCTTGGCTTCAACACCAAGATTTTTGACAAAAGAAAAGAATCAAGCAAAACATATATGAGAATCATGCTTGCTTGCTGCTTGCTGTTTTTATTCTTAAAGGGTGTTTCAAGTTTTTATTTTTCTGATAGCATGTTTGATACATATTCAAAAATCTTCATTAAAGCTAATTTCTTCTTTTTCTCTTTATTATTTTGTTTATTCCTTTTTTCTTCGTTTTTTTTTTAATTTGCTTTAGTTCAAAAAAAAAAAAACTTGATAATATTCTTATTGCAGGACTGGTTAGGTCTACCAGCTGGAGTGAAATTTGATCCGACAGACCAAGAACTGATAGAACACCTTGAAGCAAAAGTAGAAGCTAAAGACATGAAGTCTCACCCTTTGATTGATGAGTTCATTCCTACTATTGAAGGTGAAGATGGGATTTGTTATACCCATCCTGAAAAACTCCCAGGTATCCTATCACTCAAAAAAAAAAAAATTATTATTCTATTTTGTAATTTCCCATCTTCCCCTCTCTCTTTCTCTCTTTTTTTCTTCTTGACTGATTGCTTCCATCATTATATTCAATGCTGTTAGGTCTTACTATATTGTCTCAAATTTATAAAGCTGCTAAACCCATTTTTTGGTTATGACTTTGAACATTTTGGTTAAATTCCCATATTTGTTTCATAGTTTGTTGCACCTAAGTCAACCTAACTTTGATTTTTTGGAAAATTTGTGAAATTTCTTGCAGGAGTAACAAGAGATGGATTAAGCAGACATTTCTTCCATAGACCATCAAAAGCCTACACGACAGGAACAAGAAAGAGGAGGAAAATTCAAACCGAATGTGACTTACAAGGCGGAGAAACAAGATGGCATAAAACTGGCAAAACACGACCAGTTATGGTCAATGGGAAACAAAAAGGGTGCAAGAAAATCCTTGTTCTTTACACAAATTTTGGTAAGAATCGAAAACCCGAGAAGACTAATTGGGTCATGCATCAATACCATCTTGGTCAACATGAGGAAGAGAAAGAAGGAGAGCTTGTCGTGTCGAAAATATTTTATCAGACTCAACCTAGACAGTGTAATTGGTCTGATCGAAGTGCAGCAAATCTGGAAACTGGTGGAAGTAATGTCGTTGTCGTCGATCCTAATAGCAGAAGAGATAGTGGCAGCGGAAGTTGTTCTTCAAAGGAAGTAAATATCACTCATAGAGATCATGATCAAGTTTCTGGCTCTGGGGTTGCTGCTGCTTTATCAAGTTTTGCTGGTGCCATTGATATCCAACAGTTAAAATCTGATCATTTCAGTTTCACCCCATTTAGGAAAAGCTTCGATGAGGTACAATTTTGTTCCATGTTACAATTTCACATTAATTCATAGCCACAAAAAATGAAAGGCATAAAATGACATTGACAGTTACACCTTGTAATTTCATGCATAAAACTGGATAGGTTTCATATAGTACTATATAGTAAAAGAAAATATATGAAAAAATATCCATATTTGTACAAGCATATGCATTGGTAGGAATTCAAGTTTTAAACATCAAAGTGGTCAATATATCTTATCTTAATACATAAAATAAAAGTGAAAGGAATGGATCATAAAGTTTTAGGGTTGCTTTTTCTAATTAGGTGTTGTTGCTTGCATATACAGCATAAAAAATCTAATATATGGACCTCACTTTGATTATCTTTGTGAGCTAACTTAAACTTAATTTGTTTACCCACCAAGAGGACCAATGTTGATTAACTGAGTGTAATAAAACTAAGAAAAACAAATGAAAGACCTTTTGGATTAATTAAAGAGCTGTGTTTGAAAATGGACAAGCTAGCAAACTGATCAATGCCAATGGTGGCCATTTCAGGTGGGGATAGCAGAAGCTTCAGCAGCAAGGGAAGCCCATACTCAAGGCACGTGCGAAGAGATACGCGAGCATCCACATCAGCATCAGCATCCACATGTACGGCCACATCATATGACACATGATCAGCAGCAGCAGCCGCCGCCGCACCACCATCACACACATCATCAGATTGCTGCTACGACAGCGTTCCATATCAGCAGGCCTTCACATCCCATCTCCACCATCATCTCTCCACCTCCCCTTCACCACACCTCCATTATTCTTGATGAGGACTCCTTCCATGTCTCCAGAATAATGCTTCAAAATGAAACTTTCCAGGTGATTATCAATCAAATTATAACCTCTCATCCATTACTATAATTCCCCCTATAAAACGAGTCACATTTGGCGTGAACAATATATTTATGCACACAATGATTGATCTATTATTTATATTTTCAGTTTAATCAATAACTTTCTCTAGAAATCACAATTTGGGTTTTTTTTTTTTAAATTCATTTTTCTGATATAATTTCTATATGTACCAGCAGGAACAAAATGATACAGTGTTTGACACATGCATGCCACATTTATATATTAAGTACGGTACTTATTAAGCTGAAGCCTTATTATTTCCCCTACTTTTTTTTTCCACCCTTATAATGGTTAACTCAATCATGCGCATGTATATAATTAAGTCGGACCTTAAATTATAAATGAATTGATGGGGATGCAGCTGGTTTCATGAAACTGAACTCAGTCTTATATAGTGATATGCTACTTTTAAATTTAGTGTCAGCTAAGTTGGGAACAATGGACTGCCTTTTCACTTTTTAATCTTTGTTTGAAAACATGATGATTTTAGATTGGTGATTTGGGATTTTGGGTTTATTAATTAATATATGTTTTGTTGAATAAAAATGCAGCAGCAGCAGCAGCATCAACAGCAGCAACAACAACAGCAACAGCAGCAGCAGCAACATCATAAACTGGGAGGAAGGTCTGCATCAGGTTTGGAGGAACTAATAATGGGTTGCACTTCAACTGATATAAAAGAAGTGAGTATTTATATAACTTTTTGACCCTGAAATCCATGAAATACCTTATTGTGTGTCATAATACCAACTAAGCAAAAGAAAGAAAAAAAGTAAGTGAAAGAATTTTTTTTATTAAAATGGATAAAAAGAAGTGAAAATAAAAAATATATATACTACTAGCTAGTAGTATCAAATTCTTTAGTAATAATACTAATATTTTTTTTTTAAATAAAGAGGGAAACCAAGAATCCTTTTCTTTTTCTCTTTATCTCTTTTAATTTCTTTTTTCTTTTTCATTTTTTATGATTTCATCAGAGTTAAGTACTATGGCATTCAGCATCCTGTAAAGACATGCACGTAGCTATCATCGCTACACCCACACAATATTATGCTGTTAAAAAGAGTGTAAAAACTTTTTCTTCATATAAAAATAACATAAGCTGCTTTTTGACATGAATAACTCCCTCCTTTACCCCACTCTCTTGACAAAAATTCTGTACAAGTAGATTTATAAGTTAAAGTTAACTACTCATAAACAAATTAATTAATTTGATTTTGTTTTTAACATATATATCACTAATTAAAAACCTAAGAATTCCAAAAATATATATACTTAACTTGAAGCAGAATGTGAAACCATATAGCCTTCATAATAAATCATAAATCTGGAAATAATATAGAATCTTCTTTATATTTCTCTTTTGGTTAAAAAAGGTACTGCAGAACTAAAGCCTTAAACTACTTTCCCTACACCTCCTTTGGTTTTTCTTTGAATATTTTTGCTAACAAAGAGCTTTAAATTGTAGAAAATTAGCCCCTCCCTTTGTGACTATAAACAGCAGGTAAAAAAAGTAAGAAAAGAGAATAAAAACAGCTATTATTATTCTTTTGGATGAATTAGAGGGTTTTTTGGAAGTTGGAAGAGAGAAGAAGGTGCATGATAGCAACATGAACCCTTTTTTTATCATGTGTGTTGCATGCCTCATTAGAGTCAAATTGATTGTGGATCAGAATTCAGATATAGGGGAAAGGACAAAAATTAGGCAGCTTCTTCATTTGTTGTTTTTAGGTGAAAATTTTGTGGTTATGAAAAACCCTAACCCTAAGTAATTTTTGTTTGGTGTTTTTAACATGTGGGATTTCATCAATGGCAGGAGTCATCCATCACAAACCCACAAGAGGCTGAATGGTTGAAGTACTCTTCATTCTGGCCTGACCCTGACAACCAGGATCATCATGGGTAGAAGCAAAATTTTCAGACAAACAAACGAAACCTTACAGACATCATTATTATCATCATTATTAGTACTTGAAGCTCTAGCCTCTTGGTCAAGTTCTTTTCAAGGAGAGAGGGCAAAAGAAACAAGACCAATCTAAGAGTTTTTTTTGCTCTTTTTCTTTCTTTTCCAATGGGGGGGGACCTGATAAATATGACTCTCTCAAAGTTTCTCAAGTCTCCAACTGAACTAACTGTATAATAGTAGTCCATGTTGGAAAGAAAGAGAAAGAACAAAAGGAAAAAGAAGAAAGGAAAGGAAAGGAAAGAAGAACAAAGGAAAAGAAAAGAAAAGAAAAGAAACCCAGGAAAAGGCTGCTCTCTACTGACACAATAGAAGGAGAACCAAAGACCCAAAGCAAAGCAAATCCCGTCCTGCATGAAAATCATCACCGTTATGATTACAATATCATCTTTTATGGCTACTATATTCTTATTATTATTTTATTATTTCAAGACTCTTGTATAATTTTCCTTTTTCCATGTTCTTTTCAAAGAAATATACCAAAGAGTTTGTGCAGATTGCAACAAATTATAAATATACCTTTGTTAATTGTGTTGTTGTTAGTCACCTTATTTTAGTAGGGGTTAACGATTTCCCTTTATATAGAAATGAAATATATTGGTTATTATATATAAAGAATTGTTTATTGCTACAATGTGTTCCACTTTTCCCACTTCTTCTTTTGATATTTGCAGACAATTTAATTAAAGTAGATTTAGTTCCTGAAATTGCTATATTATTGAAAGAATAAGAATTTTAAAGTATGGTTCAAAAAGTGTACCCATCTATATATAATACAATCTTGTTAATCTCAAGAGATTAATTAGATTTAGATATAGCTAGGACCATGATTTGTCGGTAGACCACATAATTAATGATATGTCTTATATATACCCCAAAGGAGAAGATTTCTAGTTAGTCCTTCAATAATTAGAAATTCTAGATCATAATCATGATAACTTTTCATCATCTTTATGTTTGCCATAGTCAAATCCCTTCTTTGAAGTAAAAATCAGTCCCCTCCCAATGCTTTGTCCCTACAATCAAAGCACCTAAGGCGACAGCGGTGCTACCATATTATCATGAACTACTCTCCATATGGTCTCGCCAAAATCAATGTCAAAAAACAATTACTATTGCTAATGATGTATGGGGAAAGTTAGTGCAATTGATTTTATGAGGTCAAGTATTCTTTTCAATATTGATGATTTTGCTTCCCTTTTTTTAATCCTTTTGTTTTTCCTTTAGTGACAAATGGCAAGGGAGAGAGACATTTAAAATGCGAGCTCGTATTGGGTACTAATGTTTCCCTAATGAAAAAGTAAATGTACTTTAGCTGATTTTTGGTTTAAGTGATGGGTCCTCACAACCTCACTATATGACATTCCAAACATCCAGCTTAATTAAGTACCAAACAGTAATTAATTAATTTCTTAAAGATGAAATATTTTGCCAATTTGCAACTCTTGGGGGTAAAAAAGTAGCTAACATTCACATCATTTTGAGGTGACAATGGCCAAATGGGACATTGCCACGAGGAAGATTATACTTTACATGCATGTTTTTTTTTTTAATTATTATGGACTATACTTCATTTCATGCCCTATATGATTTTTTTTATTTTTTGGGTAATTAAAGTGGTTGTCATACTCTTAATAAAGGAGTTTTGTTTGGTTCTTTGGATTTAGATAGTATATATATATCAAAAGGAATAGAATGTGGGCTTTGGTTATTTATTTGATTTAATTATTTAGTAATTGGGAATCTTGGAATCTTTCTATAGTAGTAGCCTAGTAGCAGAGAAATCACATTTTTAAAGTCAGTTTCTCTTTGTTTTTTTGTTACTACACTTGGGAAACTTCTTTAATGCTTTTTTATATCTATTCCTCAGATTCGACCTTTAAATTTTTGTGCTTACTACAGAGTATTAAATTTTATGTAGACAAATATATATGAGATAAAGCTTATCTTCTCTCCTTACAAAGAGAGAGAGAGAGAGAGAGAGTAACGTGCATGTTATCTTTTCCGGGACGTGCATGAAATAAAGCTAAAATGGAAAATGTGGGCAGCTTCATCGTAGTTTCTGAAAGGAATAAAGCAGGGAACAAGGGAATGAGCAGACAAGAATAACCTTTAAGCTTTGAAATGACCCTTCTCATAACTTATTGGAAATTAAATAAATTAATAAATAGAAATTCTTTCATTTTGTCATCATTTTATATACTCCTATATATTTGAATTCTATGTACTATATACTATATGGTATTATTCTCAAATACCCCCTTTGCATCTTAGCACATAATATATTTTTGTACCATATGGCATATACCCCTCATAAATTAAAAAAAAATGTTGATGTGATCATGTAACATGCAAAAATATATATACCTTCTTTTTATAATTTAAACAATTAAAGATTAAACTTGAAATGTACATAATTTGATATATATATAGGATCCATTCGCCCTAAGATTGCTAAGGAAAGGGGGTTTATTTGAATTTGTTAGATATAAGGCATTGGGAGAATCCAAAGATTTTTTTTTTTTTTTTTATATATATACAAGTTAATCTTGTTTGAGTCGGGCTGACCCACTATAGGGGTAAAGCTCTCCCAATAATGGTTTTCTCCATTCACAAAACTCGAACCCAAGACCTTACTTAAGTGAAACAAGTGCCAAACCACTTAAACCAAACAATTGTTGGTAATCCAAAGATATTTGCTTGAAGAGTATATAGCTAAAATTTTTATATATATATATAATAAAAAAAAAAAGAAGGAAGATCCTATAGTAGGGAAGGTGGGCTGTGGGGGTGAGATATAAATAAAATATTAATTAATAGAGTGGGAACTGGGAAGAGGAAATGTCTCTTTCCACATGCAATGAAAATAAAAGGGAATGACATGTCTTGTTCAACCTAAAAAGGTGAAATTCAATTTCTTTAGCTTTATGGAAGATTTTGGGTGCTTTTAAAAGAAGGTTGTATATATATTAGCAGTAGTATAGTACTCCTAGTGTTAGGGTTTGATCAGTTTCTGCCTGGTTTTTGCAGAGATTTGGTCCCATAAAGAAGTTGCAGCAAGAATTGTGTACGTAGTGCTCTAAGGAATATCACAACATGGCGCAATCCCCTCGGCCCTCGCCTTTTTTGGATTCTCCTTAACAGCTACTTAAAGTGATTCATCAATTAAATGTACTAAGTCACTGTTTTTTTCGAGAATTGTGGCAGTTTTATAAAACTGTACTCTTTATATAAGTCTTTCTTGTTGTTCATCAGTCATCACTTGTAGTTTCGTTGGTTTTCTGATATGTTGAATTGAATCTATCTGTTTTGAAGACAGCGAAGTTTACAAACTAAAGTATCCTTCCTTTTTTGTGTACCTTTTATTTGGTTCTGTTTTTGTATTCTGACATTTGGCTGTGGCAATTGGCAAAACTAATGTACTCGATGGGGAGATAAGACTCTTTCCCCTGTTATTATAAATTGGTTCTTGTTAGGAAAGTTTGGTGAGCATTTCATGCATGAATGAATAATAATTTAATCAAAGTCATATGCTAGCTTGTTTCTTATTGCAAATATCCATCCAACTCTTAAAAAATTAATTAAAATAAAATAGTGCAAAATACTAAAGGTTAACATATACTATAATCGCCAATGGGAGTTGGCACAAGTGGTTAAGGTTCGGATTCTTCGTGCACCCCACCTAGGTTCGAATCCCGCTGACCACAGTCTCCTATTTGGTAGGCGATCTGTAAATTCCGAAAAGCCCGCAGGTGAAAGTCCAATGGGTCCGTAAATCCCAAAAATGGATTGGCGGTTTGCCCTGGCCTTGGAAATGGGATAGCCACCCCTGCTCCTAAACTTTTTTTCTACCAAAAAAAAAACATATACTATAATCACATGATGTAACAAATAACTGATCACCACAATTGTTTAAAAAAAAAAATAAGTGATTGACGCAACAAATTAACCTTTTTTTCTCAAAGTATATATATATGAAATGAACCAACCTTTTTTCTTGGAACAAATACAATATGAAAATGAATACCCACTAAAGAGGGTTTTTTGGAAAACAAATCAAGCTCTCATCAAATTATAATATTGTATCATGGAATAAAGATAAGGTTAGATAAGATTGTGAGATCATACAAATGTATATAAAATTTGCCAGCATCGTTTATTTCGCCGAAGAATATGTATATATAAGATTGTGAGATCGTTTTTTTTTTTTTCAAAAATCAATTGACATCAATTAAGACTTTTGAAGAAGCTAATTAAGTTATGTAAGCAATAATCAACAGAAATAACTAGAAAAACAGAGGGTACTTACTTACCCGTTTTTGTGGCGAAAGGTAGCCAATAAGCCATGGAAGAAGTATCAATTTTGTAGTATTAGCTTTGAGTAGCTTCCTTAAATAAAGACTTGTTTGGATCCTTTCTATCCGTAGAGTGACGTATATTCCTCTTGGTAAGGTATGGCTCAGCAAAAGGGTACGAATATATGTGACAAACAAAGATGAAGTTTCCTTGTTTCCTATGTCTCTGTCTCTCTGTTTCTTTACTTCAATTGTCAAGTTCCAGAGTCCCAAAAAAGGAAATATGTAGATAATACCAAAGCTCAATCTTTCAAGTTGGTTACTCAAGTGAAAACAATGGTCTGCATCAGTTTATTTGAACATTTCACGCCCTGCCATGCCCTCTGCTTTCAAATCCTTTTCAATCAAAATTATTGTGCTGCAAGGAATCTTGGCTATTGGAGTCAGTTTCCAAACACTTGAAGCTGGGAAGTGGAAACTTCATGTATTAGACAAGACCAATGTACCATCATCATTCATCACATCAGAAATGTGATAAGGCGGCAATGCCGTATGGTACTGTATAATGCAACATTGCCCACCCCACTGGAGACCTGTTTTAGCGGCCTATATGCATATATACTTGCATAAGTTGCTATCATTGTACCCACAAGTCAGCTAAACAACAAGAACAGAGCAACAAGGAAGTCAGTTACTTCTCACCAGACTAACCGGGACACTCGAAGGTGCTAGTATCTTTCAATTCATCATAATCCATCCCACCACAAATCATGCAAAGCATGTGCAATTTCACAAATGACACCAAACGAATTAATTTTCACAATTTACATATGGATATATACAACAAAGTGGAGTCAGGAGTGTACAATTGATACCATGTTATAAATATCATTGAAGAGCTCTACTAGCTTTCTTTGATTTATAGTTGCCTTCTGTTTCTGTAATACTAATACACAGGTAATTATCAGAAATCTACAATCTATATACTTATTTGCTTTTCTGTACAAGCAACAACCACAAAATGTTCCACAGGGTGCAGCAGATTCAGCAAGCACGTGCCTCGGGCAGCCTCCCACTTACAGGTCCAGAAACACCGGAAACTTTCAATGATGCAAAAAGGCACGACAATCTAGCCATCATGGGGCTGGCTCTCACCATTCTGGGTACAAGAACAAGCTCTTTACCGGTAATATCATCAAGGGTACTGTGATAGCCTTCAAGATCTGCTTTTGTAATCATAACTGCATCGGCTGAAGGAGAGTGTGTAGTAGCCGCTTGTCGGCGCCTGCTATATTCTACAACTGCCTGCATATAATCATTGAAGCAAAGGAATAAACATAGGGGGAAAAGACACAGTTCATCATTCATGCTTGTGACTACAAGCAACTGAGTAAATAATGTTGGAATCATATTACTAACACCCTCAGCCCATTCCTAATGCTGGAAATCCTTTTTTTTTATACTGAGCAAACAAAAAATGGCAATGAGAGGTAGAATAATCTTTTGGAAGGCGGCATTCATGTGTATTCTAACTAACAAGAACGGAGCCGTTTATCAAAATAGAAATCTTGTGCTTTACACTACTATCTTCATTGTCATCAAACACATTTCCTTCTTTCACGGTAGAAGGAAACAAGGAACCGTTCAAAAATCAAGATGGTTCTAAAAGGTTTCATACTTTGCACATGATAAGACCATAACACACTTACCTTCCACTGTTTGGGGGCAAGCAAAACTCGAGGTCTTCTCGATCTAACATATTCAAGGGCATCAGCAGGTGACATTTGCTTATGCTTTACCTGCAGAGTTCAAAGCAAATTCAACCCCAAAAACTAGAGCTAGCCTGAAAGATTACTATCAAAAACAGAATGCCAAAACAAAGCACGATGCAATAGATAGAAATTTACCAAATAGCAAAGCACAATGGTGGTACTCCTTCCTCGTCCAGCTTTACAATGTACATAGGTGGTTCTACCACAAGATGCATTCCCTATAGCCAAAATTAACAAAAAATTAAACAAAATTTGGCAGCCGGTCAATAGGCCAGAGGAACTAACAGAAATAGGTGAACGAATTATGTACTTACTATGAATAAAATCCACAGCTCTGCTGATATCTGAAATGGAAGGTGCAAACAAATAGTCTCTCGTTGGAATTACAAGGTGATCAATTCCATGAGCCTACACAAAACCACAAAGCAAGAAAAGTAAAACTCATTATCTGACACAGCAAAGAATTTCAGAAAACCAAAAATAAGCTAATTTAAAATACCCATTCCTGTATCAGCTCAACCTTATAAAACAAAGTTCGCAAATTTATTTTCCAATTTCAATACCCATCTTTTATCTTTACTCCTGTCTAACATTTGAAGAAAGAACAAAGAAAGAAAAGCTTACATACATGATATAAGGAAGTGGAAACCAGAGTTTCAAAAGGCTCATTGAGAGTGATGACCCCACCGACACCCAACTGCTTCAACCGTCGAACATCCTTGGGAAACGGAACCGCCCCCAAAAGGAGAAACTGAAAACCCCCAACAAGGAAAAAAAACAGAGAAAACCTAAGAAAGTTACAAACTTGAATCGATCATCACTGAGAATTGCTGAATTTGGATTGAATTACAGAAAAGGGGGAAATTATGGATAAGATTAAAAGAAACCTGGTCAACTTCGTCCCACCATCTGAATTCAGATTGGATTTTGTTCCTAAAGACATTGTACAAAAGGGTCGGGTAAAACAGGATCCGAGCACCCGCCCCAACTAGAACTCTCTTCGCACCGTCGACTCTAACTATCTGAAGCTGCTTCTGCTTCACGGCGTAAACATCCTCACTTTCCCGATCGGTATCCACGTCATCCAACTCCTCGATCTTCATCTCACCAAAACCAGAACGGGTTTTTTCTCTTTTTCTTTTGACTGGACCAGAAATTGACTAAAATTTTAAGAAATTAGAAATAAACCTGAGGGATTGCGAGATGATGGGCATGGAATTATAGAAGAGTGGGAAGGAAAATCTAAAGGGATTTTATTGGGAATT
Source organism: Corchorus olitorius (assembly GCA_001974825.2). NCBI lineage: Eukaryota > Viridiplantae > Streptophyta > Magnoliopsida > Malvales > Malvaceae > Corchorus > Corchorus olitorius. The sequence continues at coordinate 40,502 of AWUE01016441.1, forward strand.
TTGACAAGATACGAGAAAGCGTGGATTTCACTATGATGCGAATAATAAAAAGAATTAGATCTGCGAACAAGGGGGAGGGAGATTGGGAGAATAAAGAATATACATACAATAAATAAAATTACTCTACTTATTATTTTCGACTAATATTTAATGGGCTATGGAATGGATGAAATAGAGATAAGAATTTTCTTTTTCTAATTAAAAGCACTTGCCCTTATAATTGGTTTAATTTACATTATTACCCTCGTTTCGTAATGTTTCCCTTTTACCAGCTTTGTTTGAAGAGGAGGGTTTTGGATAAAGAACATGTTTGAACTTTAGATCATTCGACCTGATTCTTAATTAATTACAACATTTAATATATTATGATTATAAATATTGGGATATGAGGCTGCGATATGGATGTTGATTTTGAAGTATTCTATACTCTTTCTTAGAAGTTGTGATGCTCTCGAGTCAGATAGATGGGATATTACCTTCATTCGGGGATTTAAGCTAAGCTAGTCTTTTTAGCTTTCATGTTTTCACCCAAAAAAAACTACGATTCAAATATGCATAATTCAAATATCGATCTATGTTACAAATAATAATAATACACATAATATATCGGTATAAGTATATAAAATCATTAAAAATTTAAATAGGTGAGATGGTATTTCACGTTTTCAAACAAAATTGATTTTGTGATAGAAGAATGCATAAGCTTGACTTGACCAAGGATCATAATAATAACTTAATAGTAAAGGATGCTCATTAATTAAATAAAGACAATCTGTAACAATCCAATCAATAAATTGCATGGGTGATTCATTTTTTTTTACTACTAAAACTATAAATTGTTTACATGGTAAGTATATAATATAAAGAGTGTGTGGGTAATGAATGGAGGACCAGGAAGAAAAAAAAATTAGGTTGGTCCCCATGAGCAAGAAGACATAATAATTGTAGGTGATGCACGTTTTTTATAAGTTGAAAACGCTTTTGGAGGAGCAATAACATTGGAATTGGATTGGTTAGATGAATGTGAAGAGTTGCTTTCTCTAACTTATCTTCTAACCTAAACCCCATTTGCTGACTATATGATTGGGAAGAGCCGATGGTCAGGTCAACAATACCAAATTTTCTCCATGGGCTAATCTTGATTAACTCAATGCACAACACTAATCAAGTACTCCTACCTTTTTAAGATTGGGTTAGATGGGAAGAGTTTAATATTCTATGTAAGATTTCGAGTGCAAGTATTATGAATGAAAAAAATAAATATTGGGCAAGCTTTCCTAATTTGAGATTCAATGAGAATCAATTCAGATCGGTTAATGTTGAATATCATTAATTTGAAAAGGAAAAAAAAATTATTTTGATGAACTTGAACCTTTGACTCAATGATAAGTGTACGCTCCCTGAAATCTGGTTTTGAGTTTGAATTACATTGCATGTAGATTTTGTACCTCTTTGTGTCATTGGATGTTTGAGTGTATATTTGATTGTAACGAGATTCTCAAATGTTGTATTCCACTTCAAAAAAGAGCTATTTTTTTTGCCAATAAAAAGCTACTTAGATTACGAGAGCTTCGGCCTAAAAAAAAAAGATCATGAGAGCTTGAAAGGCAAGCCCAAGGGCTGGAGGGAGAAGTGTAATTGTGGTAGGAAGGAAGTGGCCCATTTGAGTTAATTCGGTCTGTCTTTTCTATTAATGGCCCAAAACTAATGGTTGCATGCAATTCCAGGTAGCTCTCTCTATGAGACATTGAATGATTTCCAGAAAAGGCCTTGGAACAAAAGGAGATTACTAGCATTTGTTGTGTTTAGTTTAACTTGAAAGAACAGAGTCGCCCAAAAAAAGGGTTTCCTATATTTGTTTAATTAATCTTCACCCAGTGGGCCTCGTAAATGCGCTCCAGCTTATTTGAGACAGACATGAAAATTGAGCCATGTGCCAAAGTCCACCAATTAATGAGTACTAAATAAGTTTGGTTGAAATTGAGATCTCTTACATAATATATTTAGCAAACCAACTGAGGCTGCAGAATTCCCAGCTTTTGGTTTTACTACTTTTAACCAAATTTCATTGAATTTTGACATCATGACCAACACCAACCAACTAACCAAGACCAATTATTATAACCATAGCTCAGGAATCAGGATTGGCCTGCAAATTCAATTCAAGATCTGGGTTCCCTTCCACAATTCAAAATGATCCATTTCCATTGTTATAATGCAATTTGGTGAGTAAATATATATCTTTTGGGGAGCCTAAATCTTTAAATGCATGACAGACAAGTGAGCAAATATATGTAGGTTATACTCAGATTAAGGGCACCCAAGCCCCAACTGTTTTCTTAGCAGAAAAAGTATATAATATAAAAGAAAATTCATTACTTTAACAATGAGATTGATATGTTTAACTGTTACATGGGAAGGCATGTATCTATCTGAAACAGACATGCACCTGAAACCTCTAAATCTAATTAACTACATAAATATCAAACAGGCAGATTATTGGATATATCACATACTATAGTATAGTAAAATATATATTAAAAAAAAAAAAAACTTTTTTGTTGATTGTGACAATCAAATATAAATGCGTGGTTGGATGCTTGGTTTGAAGTTTGAACCAGTTAGTGTTTGAGTTTAGACATAAACAGACATGGATGCTCTAAGAACACAGGTTGATTGCAATGAGACAAAGCAACCTTTGAGCTGTATTAGTCACGGGTGTGAATGTGATAATTACTGATACTAAACAAAAGGGTGAATACATGGAAAAGAGACAACTCCTAATAAGAAATTAAATGCAGTCAGTAAGTAGCTTGTGACTACTAATAAGAAATTAATTATTACTACCATTCGAGTTTTATTACTACAGATTCAGTCCATATATGGGTCCAAAGTTTCCCTACTCTACACTCATCAATTACTCGAGATCAACCTACAATGTGGAATTATATATATATATATAGCAAGAAACAAGAATGAAATTTGGATTATGCTAAATTAATAAGTTCTAAATACAGAAAGAAAGCAAAACCCTGCATTAGCAAGGGATTGTTGCTAATTAAGTACCACCAGGCTGCATGGATGGATTTTCCTTTTTCTAGGCTTTTCTTCTTTAGTGAAAAAAATTAAACTAATTCCAGAAACGTCTATCCCCTGTTTACTTTCGTTCTTTAGATGAGTTTAGCGTTAATTAACGTAGATGTTTCTTATCTGGAAATGGTAGCAGAAGCTTGAACATGGAACAGGACTTCCACTATAGTAGCATGACAATTGAAATTAAGAGGACTACGCGGATCATCCATTATTCTTTGCCCCCTTTTTTTGTGCTGTGAATATATATATTGCCGCAAAAGAATTGGCCATGGAAAGGAAGCCTAGCTGCCATCCAATATGGCCATCAAAGTTGCATGCGTTTTGCTTTATTGATTCATCATTCACATTCACATGAAATTTTTTCTCCATTTTTAATGGGGGGTTCTAAATTCTAATGATGATGCAGCGCCAAAATATATATGTATGTACCAGAATCCACAATCCCACCAATGGGACAGGGGAAGGAAACATTGCACGTTAACCCACTTACAAGAAAAAGAATCGTGTGTGTCGTACAGGGTTGCCTTTAATTTCCTGAAACCTGAAATATTGGTTTTGACATTTGACTTAGTCATCAAGGCTTGAACAAGAGAAAGTGACCAGAGGCCTGATTTCCAGTTTCCCTGTCGGCCGGGTGTGTCCTTCTCTCGTCAAGTGATGAGCTAAATTTTCTAGGTTTGGAGATTCAAGTTGCTATCAGGGTTGTCTGAAAATTACCCATTTCGATCGGTTTTGTACAAGTCTTGGTAATAAACAGAGTTAAACAAGATTCATTATACTAGTAGTAGTATATAGGTATTTGTTGGTCTAAAGGGGTTCTTTATGGAGTATTTGAAGAAACATCAATTAGGGGAAAAGTAAAAGAGTTAGATGAAATTTATTAATAGACGATCACATCATAATCAATGCTATACTAACAAGGATGTTGCTACTTCATGAATATTATATCTTACTGCTTTTGTTTCTCTTGAGTAAAGTTTGATGGTTGGGAAGTTGAGAGAATCTATTCTAATTTATGCCATTGCCATGTCTATCCATCCCATTGTCTGTTGCTGTTTGGTAATTAACCTCTAATTAATCACAAATCCAACTTTTTCTTTAATTTCGCTTCTTTAAAGTCCTGCAAAATGTCTTTCCTAAGTTCCACTTAACTTAATCTCCTCCTTTTTCAAATCCTATATAAAGTTGGAAAATCAACATCTCCCCTGAATTTCAACCCATGTTTATTTAGCATTTAGGGTTAATCAAAACAACAAAATGCAATTAACTACTATGTTAAAAGGTACTACACTATAAAAATGAAGCACTTTTTAGGGTGTTCTTAACATTTTTTTTTTACTTGAAACTGCTACGGATAGAATTCTAGTTACTAAATCATTCTACGACCAGGCTAAGGGTCCGTTTGGCCTAACTTATTTAACAGCTTATCTACTGAAAAAAGCTTAAGCTGGGCCAAACGGAAAATCCAGAAGTGCTTTTCTAAAATGTTTTTCAGTTGTTTTTGAACTAAAAGTCAGAAGCTCTAAATTGAAGTTTTTTCCAGAAACACTTTTTCAGAAGAGCTTTAAACTAGGCCAAACGGCACTAAATGTCGAATGGCTTTTTAGCATTTCTTGGTTCTTTCTAATGTACATTCAAGTATGAACAAGGTCAAGCTTTTCTTCTGCTTCATGGTAGCATTCAGGTTACAATATAGGAGTACTAATAATCTCACCGTGTCAAATTTCTATGTAGTATGAAATATTTCAAACTATTTGGTGTTGCTAATGGTAAGCAACTCATAATTAGGTTAGCCAGAAGTTGCCATGGCCACCACCTTTTCCAGCATTACTCTCAAGTCAACATTTGCACAGAAAAAGTTACACGTACAGCAATAATAAAACCTTATTGCATTCATTTACTTATTTGTAATGAAAAAAAAAGTTAAATTAAAAATGAGGAAAGCATTGCATTGAAGAGCCAAAACAACCCCACCATGTCCTGTAATCAATGCAGCAGCAGCCTCATTTCCACAACCTTACAACCAAACTAACCCATCAATTCATAGAAACCATCTTTGGTGTCTTCAACATAAGGAAAAGAAAAACAAAAAGAAAATGGGCAAGAGCTGGCTTCTGGCTTTTATCCTCTGGCAAATAATTCCAACACAAGCTGCCATCACTGTGGGTGGCGGTGTTGGCATTAATATTGGCAATGCTGGTGGCGGTGGCGGCGGTGGTGTTTGGATTGGTGGAGGAATCAACGGCCCAACCACTTCTGGACCTTCAGTGTCAAAGCTAAGTAGTGCTTACACTGCTCTTCAAGCTTGGAAATCTGCAATTTCAGATGATCCATTGGGGATTTTGAAGACTTGGGTTGGTTCAGATGTTTGTTCTTATAAAGGGGTTTTTTGTGGAGTTGATTCAAGTTCTCAACAACCATTTGTTGCAGGCATAGATCTCAACCATGCAAATCTCCAGGGTATTCTAGTAAAAGAACTCTCTCTTCTTACAGATATTTCAATCCTTCATCTCAACAGCAACAGGTTTTCTGGGACAGTTCCTGAGAGTTTCAAAGACATGTCGTCACTTCAAGAGTTAGACTTAAGTAACAATCATTTCTCAGGTCCTTTTCCTGTTGTTACTTTATACATTCCAAATCTTGTTTATTTAGACCTTAGGTTTAACAGCTTCTCAGGAACCCTACCTGAAGATCTATTCAACAAGAGACTTGATGCAATCTTCCTCAACAATAATCAGTTTGAAGGTGAAATCCCAGAAAATCTGGGTAATTCTCCAGCTTCTGTTATAAATTTAGCAAATAACAAATTCAGTGGAAACATCCCAGCAAGTTTTGGGTTCATGAGTTCAAAATTGAAGGAGATTTTGCTTCTTAATAACCAATTAACAGGTTGCATTCCAGAAGGAGTTGGGGTTTTTTCAGAAATGCAAGTTTTTGATGTGAGCCATAACTCACTTATGGGTCATTTACCAGATACAATATCTTGTTTAAGTGACATTGAGGTTCTTAATTTGGCACACAACAAGTTGTCTGGGGAATTACCTGATTTGATCTGTTCTCTCAAGAGCCTGTTGAATTTAACTGTTGCTTATAATTTCTTCTCTGGGTTTAGCCAGGAATGTTCCAAGTTGTTCTACAGAAATGTGGGGTTTGATTTTTCACTCAATTGCATCCCGGGAAGAAACATGCAGAGACCATCACCAGAATGCTCTGGAATTCCTGGAGGTGGGTTGAATTGCTTGAGAATTCCTTCCGCACAGCCTCTTGTTTGTGGGGCTTTGCTTGGGAATTTGGAAGTTAATCAAACTTCACAATCCCCGTGATGTGAAATTGTTTGTATCTCATCTCATTCATTAATACTACTAGCAAAAATTTACTATCTAGAGATTCCGGAATTCATTTTCTTCATGAATTCAGTACATCCTTTTTTCTACAATATCTGTCTTTGAATAGATAAGATAAGATATGCCAGCCCAGGTATTTGAGTAAGGGTGTAATTTTAGTTTACTACAATACTACATTAGTTAGTACTATATAATTGGATCTTGACAAGTAAAAAATCCAATTAAAAAAGCAGTATTTTCTTGTCCTGTCTGTCTCCACTTTAGAGCCATATCGTGATTTTCTGGGCAATTTGCTCGTTTGTCTGAACTTCTTATCATTTTGTCCTTCACAATCTCAAAGGTCCGAATTACCTTGCCTAATGGGCCAAGCCATTTTAGAATGCTAAAATCCAATCCATGGCCTGATTTTTTTTTTTTATTCGGTATCCAGAGTTTCACCATGACTGACTAATCCAGAGTCTACCAACGGGGATCGAGAGTCTACCAATGGGGACAGTTGCGTATGCACCTGAGACCTGTTTAAGGTGGAACAAACCGCTTATCGCTTGATCTAACCTTCGTTTGCAATGGTAAATTTTGTTTTCTTTCTAACCACTAACCAGCAACAATAATTGATAGTAATTCCATGTTGCCTTGCCATTTTAGCTTCCTAGTTTTGCAATCCCTATAAATGCTGAAGTTACCTGTAGACACTCAATTATTATACAGATATATAAGCTGGGTCCATGAAAGCAATCCTTGTAATAAGTAATAACGACAATGCCAATCTGTAATTTGACAGAAGAAAAAAAAAAAAAACCAATACCTACAATTCCAATGGCCACTGTTTGTTTTACAATTCAAGCTCGGTAACAAGTAAATAAAACTTGTAAGAACTAAACCTACCCAACATTTATCAAAGGTAACAAACAAGCAGTGGCATTATTAACATTAGCCATGAAACTATCCACCTTCCGCAAGCAATCAAATACCAGATGAAAAAGGAAGTAAAAGAATTACAACTACGTATACTTTCACATTGTTTAGGCAATGTAATACATGGGATTTGGCAGTTTAAAGGATCGTATCGCGACTGCAAAACCCTGCAAGTCACTCCATTGATCTCCAGAGTTCCCTTGTATTCTGTAACCTTCATCTAACAATTCTGATCTCCTCTCAGATTTGTATGCAATTGCTTTTGTTCCTTCATCTGAATGTCCTCTGAAGTATTATTATACCCAACAATAATCCATTAGCCACATTATTATATTTAACGAGTAATCTTTATTTGAAGCTAAATATGAATACAGGAACAGGTTTATATATATTATACCTCAAAATAAGCCTTTCCCAGTCGGTGTACCCTGCAAACAGAAGATTCTTGGCTGTGACATTCCTCTGACTTTCAGACCGGCCGGTCAGCAAGAATATTTTGAATCCCATCTGCTTCAGCTCATTATACAACTTCAAACTTGCCGGTATAGCTGGAGCTACAGCTAAGTCCACCCACGCATTAAAGGAATCATCATCAAAGATTTCTGATCTAAGTTCATAAACAAGATAGCCTTAGTAATTTCATCAATTCATGAACACAACTTAGAAATAAAAGGATTCACTCAATATGGAATATGCAGAATCAAGGGCCAAATAAGCCAGTAACTACTCTAAACCCTTTCTGATAATCTTAACCTGCCCTGCAATTCTTTTTAAAGGTAGATATCACATTGTCGTTTTCCATGTTGGTTGAATGTTTAAGCAACCTAAGATTTCTGCATTAATGATGAATTTGTTTGATTATGTTTTCTTGGTGAAAGAATAGGATAACTAATGATGGGTTATTTATTTCACAACGAACAATAATTTTGAGATATTTTTTCTTAAGTAATCCACCTGGTTCATCTACAGCCACTAAGCCTAACAAACCATTAACAAGAGGAAAGTTAAATATAGTGTTAATGTAAATATATAAGCCTGAATCAAATCTCCCCCACTACTTAAATTCATGAATCCTGAAGAATCTGAAACCAAATTGGCATTAAGTATAATTATGGGAGGGCTCATGCCTCATACGGTTCAGTATTATTGCTAATTAATATTTTAATGAGCACATGATTCACATCACCATCAAGTATACTGCCAAAAGTAGAAAAACAGAGAAAAGAGCACAGCAAGTTATAGTGGACTCGCACGCTTTTTAGTTATTTAACATTAAATCTTGTCCACGTGGATATCTTTCATTGGTTTCCTAATAATTATTGATCCTAACCTAACCTTCCCCGACCATGATCTCGATTTTATATTGTTCTTACCAAAATCAAAGACGAACCTCAATCCATCGAATCTAATGGTTAAGACTTGAGAGCATAATAAAAACGATAAGGTTAACCGTACGTACCCGAATCCGTGGTCCTCGTAATATTTTAAATTGGACAACAAAGTCTCATCGACATCGAAGACCCAGGCGTCCTTGCCGTCGCGAGCGATCTCGACGGAGGAGGCGTGAGCGAGGGAGAAATTAGCGGCGATCTCGGAGTCCGACATGTAACGTTGACCGGTCATATAGTCTTGGGCATAGGACCTGCAGCGGGTGGGGATCGTCTTCCAGCTTCCGGCGTTATTGGTCTCAACCGCTAAATGCCAGCTGCTACAATAAAGGTCGTCGTCGTCGACGGTGGATTTTCCCTTGGTTGCTTCCGTTGGCAGCCGGATGAAAGGTTGCGAAGATGCGGAGGAGATGAGTGGGGAGAGGAGGAGGAATATTGAAAGGCTGAGACTGAGAGGCGGAGACGCCATTGGAATTTGGAAGATGAAAGTTTTATGTATTCTGGGAGAGAGCTTATTTTCCTCTCAATCTCTCTCTCCCAAGGAAATGGCTAATGGAACAAGATTGCCAATTTGCCATTGCCCGGGTTGTTTTCAAGTTTATTATATGCAAGTGTTGATGCCGCTACTATTACGATGTCGTTTAGGAACACTCTATTCTTAACCATGCATTTTTTTATTTATTTTAATTTACTAATTAATTGTTAACCATGAAATTTCATTTTTATTTAAACAAATTTTCGTTTAATTAAGTATCCTATCCACATGCTAAGTGTTGAGCTTAAATTAATATTCTCACTTTTATTAGGATAAAATAGAAACCACTTTTATCACCTTAAAACCAAATGAAAACATACTTGATTCATAGCAATAATAACTCCATCAATCATGACACCTTAAATTATATAATCCCATAAGTAAAGCCAAAGAAAGTAGGACTTAATAATTTACCCAAAAAAAAGGTGTGGGACATTATTAATAAAGTTGGAGAAATGAATATTGAATTTTTTTTTTTAAAGAGAAATGAATATTGATTAAATTAGTATTTAGTACTAGCATGTGAATTTGTTTGGTACAACTTACAAGATAATGTTAACAAAAATCAGATTCCAAAGTCATGACTCATGGACTAATGAGGAAGCCATCCTCAAATGAACAAAAGATCAAAGATGCTCTGAACTTAAAACGGTTAAACCCAAAAGAAAACAATAAAATGGACCATGAAGGCCCATTTTTTGATCCAGCCATTAACATAAATTAAGCAAAGCAAGACAGGCCCGGCACCATATAGTATTTTTAACATTAGCCATGAAAATTTCCACAATTCAAATGCCAACGGGGAGTTTTTTTTTTTTCCTTTATCCAGAGTTTTGCTCTCATTAATCTGGATTCGATCTGGGTGGCATACCTGGGTTTGGTGGGTGAGTCTACCAATAGGAACGACTGCGTACACAAGGTCTCAAGGACCTGCTTAAACTGGAATAAGCTGCTTAGCACTTGATCCAAAGTTTAACTTACAACAAAATGATGTTGTCCATCAAATTGGACTTTTGTCCTCCTGCATAGTTTTTCCCAAGGATTGTTTAATGTTTATGTAATAGCAAGCTTTAAGCCATTTTGTTAATGAACCCAACCTAAAAAGTAAAAACCATAAGAATAAGATTCCAAAATGATGTGGATTGATTGAGGCCCATTTCCCCAAAATGAACAAAACCAAACCCAAAAAGACAACAATAAACCAATAAAGGCATTTCCTGATCCAGCCATTAACATAAGCTGCACAGAGCAAACCAGTATTTTTTATCCTTTGTTCTAAATAGAAAAGGGAAAAAATCTGGGAATCAAAGCAGGCTTGAGTGAGTGTGTGAGAATTTAGTAGCTGAGGTTGAAGTATTATACTTGCAGTTTGCTCCAAAACGCCATAAACTCTAAAATGACTCTCCAAAATGTTGCCAGAACCCTGAAAACTGCAAAAGGACGCTGCCCATCAACGCTTTCTTCAAATCCTTATCAGCATATACCAGCCTTTATCTCCCAACTCCTAGCCACTTCCAAGCCCTTCAATGACTCTACTCTTTCCGATCTCAATCCCGCCACTTTCCATGATATTCTCGCTAACCCAGATCTCAAAGCCTCCAAGTGCTTCCATTTCTTCGACTTTGTCCTCAAAAACCAATCTTTGGTCCCATTCAAGCCTGATCTTCAAGCGCACTTGACCCTTATTGGCAGGCTTCTCGAAGCCAGATTGTTTAGAAATGCTGAAGCTTTGTTCAAATCTGTCTCCGTTGATGAAAATTTCAGGTACCCATTTCTCGATATAGCTTCTGCTGTTGAGAATTGCTATTTTGAGCCTAAAATTATGGCAAAGATTTTTAATTCAATGCTTAAAGTTTACTCAGATAATGGGAAATTTGGTGAGGTATTAAAGGTGTTTGATTATATGAAGAATAAAGGGATTATGATTGATGAGAGAACTTGTACTGTTCATTTGCATGCTCTTAATGGAGCTGATGAATTAGAGTCGCTTTTAGATTTCTTTAATCAAATGATAGAATCTGGTCTTGAAATTTCTGTTTATTCATTGACAGTTGTGGTTGATGGGTTATGTAGAAATGGGGAAATGAAGAAAGGTAGAGAGATAGTGGAGGAGATGGCTGGTAGAGGGGTTACAGTTAATGTAATAACTTTTAATACATTGATAGATTCTTGTGCAAAAAGATGGGAGTTTGATGAATTAGATTCCGTGTTAAGTTTGATGGAAAAACAAGGAGTGAAATTCAATGCTGATACCTATAAATTTTTAATCAATGGGTATACGAGTTATGGAAAAATTGATGAAGCTGTAAGGTTAGTTGGGGAGATGCATGATAAAGGCTTGAGAGTTGATACTTATGTTTATAATCTGATGATAAATGGTTATTGTAAGTTAGGATCGATAGAGAGTGTGTTTTTGTTGTTTGATACAATGAACAATAGAAATGTGAAGCCGAATGCTGATACATACTGGCCGTTAATAAGTTGGTACTTTAAGGTTGGAGAAATGGAAGGGGCAATGAAGTGTGTAAATGAGATGCAAAAAAAAGGACTTGAGTTGGACAAGGTTATGTATGATATGTTGATTGATAGATTTTGTCAGAATGGGATGGTGGATGAAGCTTTTGATTTGCATATTGAGATGGAGAGGAAAGGGTTTCATGCTGATGTCCCTCTATGTGATCAGATGGGGAAATTGTTCTGTGAGATTAATCAAACGGAGAAAGCTAAGATGCTGCTGAACATAATGATTAAAAGGGGTGTAAGCCCTAAAACGGTAAGCTTCATATCTGCTATCAGCTAATACTGCAAAGAAAGAATTTTAATGGAGTGGGACTGCTGCTTCCTGAAGTGTAACAAATAAAAGGAGTCAAAACCGAAACTGGGGGCTCCGAAGCCACACGAAATAAAAGAATCTAGTCTTCAATGCGCTTGCTGTTGCCTACAGGAAAGGTGGAGGTCCGTTAATTAAGAAACAGAAGCTGCTGCCAAAGTGTTGCCATTGGTTCGAAGGGAGCACATTTTGCAGAATGCTACAAGGACAATTTGGAACCTTGGATGGATTCTAACTGCAAACATCGCATTTAGTCTTTGCAGTCGGACTGCATAGCCAGGAATAAGCATCACTGATGTCCTTAAACCCTACTTTAGAACATCTAATCATGATTGGGGCATTATTTTTATTTATGCAGAGCTGGGATTGGATGTATGTAGGACAATCAAAAGTTCATTCCCAAATAGCAAGAGTCTCTGGCCCTTGCTAAAGATGTTTGGTTTCAACCAACATGATTGGAGAGACAAGGCTACCCACATTTTTTTAACATTCCTCTTTCCTCCTTTGTCAATTTCCCAATTTTAAGGCCTTTTTTCATCAACTAAACTCCATTCAATGTCGTTGTAAGATGTGACATCCCATGTTTCAGGCTTTGTTTCATGCTTGATTTTCGTAAGAATCATAGCAACAGTTATGTATTCCTTTAATTTCTTGTTTGACTATCAGAAATCGTACATACGGAATGAAATGGCACATACATAGTCCATATGTGGAGGTTTTACTTGTACATTACCGAGTATTGCTACATGACCCTCCAATTTGTCCTTTCAATTTGTCCATCCAATTTGTCCCTCCTGACATGTCATCATAAATCTTACCATAATTTCTAAAACCCTATTCAATAATAGCCTAAAATTTAGGATTTATCCTCAAACTTTCCATATTTATAACTAGGGACTAAACCTAGATTTAATTTCTTACCTTAATTATTAGGAGGGCTAAACCTGGATTTAATTTATTTCCCTAATTATTAGGAGAGTTAAGTTGGAGGGACAAATTAGAGGGTAAAAAAGAATTATCCTTAAACTCCCAATGCAACCCAAAGCCTCAGGCATGATTAACGGGGAACAGAACTTTTATCGAAATAATTAATAAGATAACTTTTTTTTCTTCCCATTAATCCCATATTTAGCATGATAAATTCATCGGCAACTAAAAAAAGTTAAGGAAAACGCATGATAAAACATACAACTCTTTACACATGGCATTTCTCTTGAGAGAAAAAAGGAAAAAGATTATAACATTAAAGCATCATCATTGCCAGTCTTGCAACAACCATTCCAAGCATCATCACTATACATGAGAGAAGAAAGTGGGCAGGCAGGGTTAGCAACTTGGGGTAAATTACCTAAATTAAACCAGCCCCAGAATGATATATAAAGAAAAACATCAGAAACTATAAAAACAAAATTGTTCCGCTACCGCTGAGGGGCCCCAGAAAGTATAGGATCACTGATTATTGACCCATGCTTCCCCAAGGCTGGAATGCTGAGGGATCGTCTTCTCATTTTCGCATTGCCAATAGGGGGCACTCGTTTCTCATTCTTCTCCATGAGCAGCGAAGAGTACGAGCATAATGGCTCGGGCAATTGCTCACTTCTACTTCTAAGGAAGAGGTCCAAATTCTTGTCATATTTATCCCCTCTTGTGCGGGTTGCTTGGTCCCCGGCAAATCTCACCACCTTATCACGAGGGTCTTCTTCATCATCTGACCAGTACCCATTCTCCATAACATCCTGCATTGCTAGATCATCATACTCTTCATCCGTTGACCCTTCATCAACAGAGCCTACCTGTGTAACCAAAAAGAAAAAACATCAGAGTATTTTCTACACAATCTGAAACCAAATTTTTATAAGACCTTGTTTCATCTACAACTCTTAGGAGAAGTCTATATATGAATTAAAAAGCAAAACCTAAAGCAGTTTCAATCATTCGACATTCATAGCTTACAACATGAATAAATTAAAACGCAATGTCATAAATATCTTCAAAATAACACAAAAAGTACACACAGAACCAATGATAAGAACTCCTCTAAAACTAACTGCATAGCATAATCTATAAGATTATATATATATATTACAATCTAAAATATGTTCATACCTCTTCATCGACCTGTTTCTCACCATCATCACTAAAATCCTCATCACTGTCTACCTCAGGTGCATCATCAACTTCTTCATCACTGCCATACACTGAATTTTCCTCCTTTAACTATAAAATGGAGAGATAATCCATAATCAGAACCCAAAATAAGGACAGCAAATATTGCAAACTTTAAAAGAAAAAAAAACACCCTATAATAAAGGGGATTTTTATTTGCTTATTATTTTAATCTAACTTGCTCTATACACATCAAAAACCAACCAAAAGCCAACAAGAGTATTATTAGAAGGACATGGTAAATACCTCCTTTGAAGGACAGTCAGACATCCTCGGTGAGCTGCAGCAAGAAGATTGGTATCTACTGCCATTATCAGTCCCATCACATCTTGACTCATCTACACTTCCAGCACGACTTGTGCCACCATCACTAGGCCAGGCACTAATTCCAAAGTGACCGAATTGGAGATGGACAGGTTCAGCCTTGCCAATTTTCAAAGGTCCATACAAGGGAATTCCTATTCCACACTCATTCCTATAACCAGGGATGGGCCTTCCATTGTTATCAACTGATTCCACTGGCCAAGCTTTTGCCACAGATCCATCGGTATTAACAAGAGCCATTAGTTGCCTAGAAGAACCATTCCTTTGGATCAGCTGAAACATCCCCTTGGATGTCAGTGAATTAGCAGCACACTGATTCCGGTATTCCTCATCAACTACAGCAACTGTATTTGTCATGGGATCATAAAGTGGCTCCCCAGCTTCACGCCTGCGGAGGCAACTGAAAACTGTTGCATGTATGGCCGCCACACTTCTGTCAACGTTTGTGTTATTTATCTTTGGGACCAAATGCTTGTCAGCCCGTTTGCATAAATAATCTTGTATCGTTCTAATATTCCTTATATACTTCACATACTTATTTTTTGCAGGGTCCAATGTCATGTACTTTGCACGAACTGCAAATCGCTCCAAGTGTTTGTCTTCATTCGTAATATATACCATGAATGGTATAATTGAGGGGTGTTTCTTCATAAGTCCCATCTGTATATAAAGATCAAAAGTCAATACAAGAGCAAGAGAAATCAGGTAAAAGAAGACGTTTGATTGCAAGAAACAAAACAAAGCCTACTTACAACAAAATTGAGACTTAAGTGAACACCCTCAACAACTACAGACTCTTTCCTCTCTTCCCAGGCAGTGATCAGTCTGTCTAGACTGTCAATGACCATCTCACTTTGTGCCTTGAATCCTTCAACAGCCATTTGTTTAGGACTGATAAATTCGGTACTGGGAGAAATGCTATCCACTGGCCGGGCATCAGACTTGCCAGCTGAAGAACCTTCGGCTGGCTCACCCTTTGGAAGTGATTGAGCAATGCCAGCCAACTTCTTTGCTTTTTTCTTTGCCTTCGCTTCAGCAACTGCCTTGGGATCCAGATACTCCCCAGCATGGTAGGTCGAAGCCCAGAGTAGAGGATTTTGATTCTCACTTACAAAACTCCTCATCATGTGACGAATGGAATCAGTTGAAATAACAGTTGTAATTCCCAACCTGCTACCCTGCATTGCATTTGCACGAGCACTAAGATTAGCCATGTATAAAATTAAGATTAAAGTTAGTTGGCATCAATCATCCACATCATAACTAAAATAATATATAATGGTGATTAGAACTACGTTGAAATAAAAATGTCAATATGCAAAGCAAAGATACCAGCAAAGCAGACAAAGTAGATTTGCCACAACCGCTAGTGCCACACAACAGCACAGTTACAGATTCCTTCCTCTCCCGGAGTCTGCAGTAAAGACCAAATACAATTACAAGGGGAGACAAGAAGGTGCTTCCATCTGATTTGAAGACCCTCAAGCAAACAATCCATGAAAGGGACATTGAACAATACATTCTAAAATATACAACCACAACTCCCATATAAGTAAGCTATGCACAGTTGCTGCAACTGGGCACTGAATTCATGGAAAATTTGTTTTTGGCATAGCCACGATAAAGGGGGAAAAAGAAAAGGACAGAAGACAAATCTCCAAGCTCCCCACAATCAACCATAGAAATTACCAATAAAAGAAGAATCTAAAGGAACAAATGCAGATTCTGCATACCAGAAATGATTACATGCCATGTATTATATAGTGATTCTAATTTGTGTAGGTAAAAGATGTCACCCAATACCTGCACGCCAAAACCAAGTCAGCCCTCTGGTTTGGACCCACATACTTATATTCAGCCAGAGCATCACAGACAAGATCTAAGAAAGTTTCTCTTTTAACAACAACAGATGTGCGTCTTTTGTACAACTCAAATGGTATACTCTTACTTCTATCATCTTTGTCTGAAACTATACGACCGCCTGCCTCTGCTCTATGAACGTCATCATTGGTAGGACGAATTTCTTCCTTTTCAAGGTTTCCTTTCAAACCATCAGAAATCAATGTCTCACTTCCCTCTTGAAGTACAGACTTGTGAGAAGATTCACTTCTTATCCGTTCAAAAACCCTCTGGCTAATCTGGTAAGAACAATAAAGAGGACATTCAGCAAAAGGATCCGCTTGCCATTTCAATTAAAGAAACATGAAAAAAGGAATCATGCAAATTTTAAAAATAAAAGTGAAATGTAATATTACAACCAAAACCATTAACTAATAGAAAGTCAAAAGATATGTTTGACATAAAATCTAGGCAGCACATAAGAATTTCGTATAGCCATCTTATCAAGGAAAGACCCAGTCCCAAACACCATATAAACAGTTACACAAGGCACACAATTTAAGTCTCAAACACAACAATGAAGATCTCATCTCCCAACAAGAAGCAGAAAAGTAACTCACCAACTAAAACTTGAGACCAAAAACCTGCACATTAGGCAATAAAACAACCATATAACAATGAAACAAGAAGAGCAAGATCAGCAGCACAGACAGACAAACAGAAAAGGAAATAGATCAAACACCTTAACAGATTTCAGAACTTTTGAAAACATGCAGTTTTAAGGAACAATACGGACCTAAAAACTACGCAATTGAGCATCTTATTTCAAAGGTAGAAGAATGACAGATAAATGTTCAGTCAAAATTCTATGACAGCGACAGAATGTCTGATGTTTTGAAAAACTTGACAAAAAGAAGAGGAAAAAAAAGCTGGAATCAAATTGTTAAATTTGCATCGTTTTGACTCGGCATTAAAGCAGAAAATCATGCAAGATTGAAAACTAGGAATTTTACAGAACACGTAATAGGCAATCCAGATCTATCATCTAATCATCCACATTTTTCATTTATATTTCGTGATTTCAATTCGCCGATCAAACAAAAAGATAGCAGAAATCAATAATTTGACAAATCAAATTGATATTAAATCGTTAATACATACATGATTAAGCAAAATCAAACAAATTGCTTTTAGCTTAAAATTATATACATTCATCTAATCTAATTTCTGTTAAAAAAACGAAAGAAAGAAGAAAACCTTGAAGGCATGACGAGCTTTGCAGCCCATAAGTTGGAGAGTGCTCTGGAGAACAGAACGCCTATACCGAAACGACGACGTTTCCTTGTCTCTCTTTTCACCTTCGTCCACAACAACTATATACAAAACCTTCGGTAACTCTCCCATATTTCTCTCTTTCTGCAGACGAAAAAAACAAGGCAAAATCGAAAAAAACAGAAACGTCATCGTTGTGAATTGTGAAACAGAGCAATGCAGGAGAAGCAATGGAGGGAAACTGAGAAATCGAACCTCCATATTTACAGCAAAATCAGCCGGCAAAAGAAACAGAAGAAGAAGAAGGTGACTGAACAGGGACGGAGAAAAACGGAAGAGAGATTGTTAGGGTTTGGTTCTTCTATTAATCATGGAATGCGAGAAACGCCATTTTGAAGAACAAGAGAAGAGAAGCAAACAGAAAGGATCGCTAGCCATCTCTCGGTCGTGTCACCACTAATCCACGCATCACGCGAGCAGAGCTTCCACGAGTCCTTTCGTTTCTTTCCTCCTTCTCTCTTTCTCTCTCTTTATGCAAAAAAAGAAACAAAAAAAGTATATAAAAAACGGTCGGGGAAGAAATACGGGGAACCAAAATTACAGATATCGCCTCGTGTTGGTATATGGAATTACGGAAATACGCGCCCTTTTGGCCTTTGTTCTGAGAAAGCAAAGGTAAAGGGGTATTTATATTTGTGTAACGATGGGGGCGACGGAGAAGGGGGCAAGAGTGGGCCCCTCTAATTGGGCACGAGCGTCGATGAGTGGCAATTGATGTAATTTTTGGCGGAGATTGAGGGTGATATATTGAACAATCCCTTTTGTCCTTGTTTTGTAATTAAGGAAAAGAGAGAGGAGGACAAAGAAAAGGACTTGACACATAAATACCTATTTTCTTGTGTTTCTGCCTGTTTTATTTTTATAAAAATAAACAATAGTACTTGATTTTATTTTGTAATACTAATATATTTTATCCGGTACAACAGCAGTGGAAAACGCTATTGTGCACCCGCGTAACATTTAATAATTACGATTATTATTCACTTTAATTAATGGCAAATTATACAATACACCGGCGGTGGAGTTTAGCAGACTACACAAACGGGTCTTGAAGGGTGACATGTGTCCTCTAAGGACTAAATTGAAATATTTAAAACTTAATTAATTCAAAAATAGATATGTGTCAACTCCACAACCCGCTTGTGGAGTCCAAAATTTACACCGTCGGTGTATCAAATAATTACCCTTAATTAATTACGTAATTGACTTTTAATTTAAGTCTTAACTTTAAGGGATATTATTTGATACACCGGCGGTATAAATTTTGGACTCCACAAGCGGGGTGTGGAGTTGACACATGTCCATTTTTTTAATTAATTAAGTTTTAAATATTTCAATCTAGTCCCTAGAGGACACATATCACCCTTCAGGACCCGCATGTGTAGTCTGCTAAACTCCATTGACAGTGTATTGTATATTTAGCCTAACTTTAAACCCAAGGCTTAATAAACGTTTTATTTCTCTTGTTAAGTAGTGATGGTTACGGAAATAATTTTGCTTTCCATTTTGTTCCAAGTTAAAGAAGGAAATATGAGAAACCGAGTGGGATTCTTTTTCTTAATCATAAATAACAAATTAAAGTCTTCTCCTCTCTTGGAGTGATAATGTTCGAATCTTAACCGCGTTATCATGCCTAATTAAATTAATTAGATTTTCCCTCTTATGCTTCTTCCTTTATCGTGCTTATGTACTTAAAATTATTAAATAGACCTTATTATGGGAAAGAAATAAAATCGTGATGATATTAATGAAAAATGTTACAAAGAAATCCATAATAATAAATTAAACTGCGTTATTTAGTGGAATATGCCAATGGGATATGAATGTGATTCGCAGTTGGAAAGGAAGAATATAAATTTTCCAATACAATTGCTCTAATTATATAGTAATATTTTTTTTGGTGAAAATTTATATAGTAATATTTAACCATTGGCAAGGGTCCAAGGGATCTTAAAAGAACAAAAAAGATAATATAGTTTTATAGGTGCAGCGTACCCCATTTTTATTTGCTTCTAAATGATGGTCCAATATAGTTTACGAATAAGGGTGTGCTAATCTCGGGTAAAACCGAGTTACCCAAGTTAACCGATCAAATTCAGGTAAATTGAGTCGGTTAAAAAATTTGGTTAATTTGATTAAATCGTCGGATACGGATAAAATTCTTTTTTCTCAGTTAACCAAGTTACCCGAATTTGTATATAATTTAATATTAATTTATATAACTTGAGGTTTGGATGATTAGAATATATTATCTTGTATTTGTAATTTTTTTTTTTATGAAACATTGTAATATTTTTAAAGACATAAACATCCTTATTAAGATACTCTAATAGTGCACCTGAGTTGTTAGTTCAACTGGTAGGTGTACCGTGCCTGAACTGTGAGATCCTGAATTCAAATCTCACGGAATGTGAGTTTAGTTTGTAATTTGTTTATTTGTTTATTTGTGTATTTGGTAGGTAGATAGTTTATTTATGGTAGTTTCTTAGTTTGAGTTGATTTCTGATTTAGATGTTTGAGCATATAGAGATTTATTTTTATTGTAATAAGATTTCACATGTACTCACTAAAAAAAATACTCTAATAATATTAAGCTTAAGGTTTATTAATTTTTTTATATTCAAAACAAATTTTGTAATAAAAAAAATTGATTAAGTCGGTTATTACCCGAATAAACCGATTAATTTGGTTAATCGGGAAAGCAAGGTTTTTCAATTAATTCAGTTAAAATTTATATAATGATCGGTTAAATCGGTTAAGGGAATTTCTTGCCCGAATTAACCGAATGCTCACCCCTTACGAATCTATTACTTTGAAAGTATATATAATTACATCTTCAACTAATAAGTTACTACTAAGATTGAATAACGCTAGCTAGGAAAAACTCATTTCATTTAACCTGTCAGCCTATCAAGTGTTAATTTCAACTAACTTATTTGTTATCCAGATATGTATACCCAAAACCTTACAGTAGAAAAATGGCTTTATTCTCTTATCCAATCTTAATAATTTTGTTAATATCTATAATACGATAAACAATAAAGCAAAGTGTTTACACTTGATTAATCCATGTTAAATTAAACAAAAATCTGATTATATGACAATGAAATGCTGACAAGTGACAACATTTTGATTGTAATATATTCTAATCTTCGTACATGTATATAAACCACTTGTACTAGGTTTTTTTTTTTTTTTACTAGATCTTGAAGCATTATAAATATACACGTATAAGTTTGTTTTTTAATTTCTTTATTTTATAAGTACTGTATTGGTAGATAGAATATTTACTGTTTCTGATAAATTAATTTTGGAGCATAGAAATTGGTTCAAAGAATTAAGTCAATAAAATTAGAAAAAAACCGACTTAATAACCTTAATTTCCCCCACCGACCCACATCTACGACAACTACAATGGACGGACAACCTTCGACCGAAACAAAAGTCCTGATAACTTACAACACCGGGTGTCATAACTCTATAGCACCCTTTTTACTTTCTGACACGTGTTACAAGGATTTGGTTGACACCTGTTTTGCATGCAAACTCACTTGTAATTCTTTTGGATATTATCATATCAAATATGACTAGATTATTTGGGGGAAAAAATCGACTAGATTATATGAAGTTTAACTATTCTCTTGTAAAAGAAATCAAGTTCAAGTATTCTTACCTTACCAAAACAAAAAAAAGTTTTTCTAATTTGTTTAAGAAAAAGTTTTTTAAGTATTCTAATGCTTTCGTTGGAGTGCTTACTTACTGCTTGTTCAAAATTCCATAATATTGGAATTTCAGGGACTTAGAAAAGAGAATTCCAAGTTGGCCAAAAAAAAGAAAAGAGAATTCCATTCTCGTAAAAAAAAATCATAATTTATTTTATATTTTTTTTTCCTATTTGAATTTGGTGAGTGAGTCTACCAATTGATACGGATGTGTATGTCTCGAATCTAAGACTTGTTTAAATTGGAATAAAGTCGCCTACCCACTTGATTCGACCATGTTGGTATTTATTTTAATTTTATACTTTTATATTATGCTAAAACAAAATCTTTTACATTACTTTTTTTTTAAAATCTTTTACATTACTTTAGTATATTAAAAATAAAAAGTTTATAAAAGTTTGACTAGTTGAGGACCTAGAAAAAAATTAGGTAGTGCTGTACCAAAAATCCAGTCGAGCGAGCTTTTAATGGATTTTGTCCCATCCTTTGTATCAAAAAAATTCTTCTACACTACTATGATTTGATTATAATGGGCCCAATAATTATTTATATGATGATTAATCATCATCATCAAACAATTAATTAATGATGATTGTATGATCACGTTTTTTCGTTTTCGACCACCGACGTTTTATACACAAATACATATAGAAATTGATAGATAAAAAATAGGCAAAAGTGTGTAAGGGTGCACCGGTTAAGCTATTACTACTTACTCCCTTTGTCCTATATTATTTATCTTTTTTTGGGATTTTTTTTCTCAAATTATTTGTCCCATTTAGATAATTAAAACATTTTTGACTAATTTTTACCTCATTAAATGTCGGAAGAGAAATACATGTTAAGTAAAGTTGGGGTAACATTGTAAAGTATGTTAAAAGTGTTATAGAATTTTGTGTTCCAATCAATTTTCTTAATATCTGTGATATGGTCAAAATTGATAGATAATATAGGACGGAGAGAGTAATAATTTGCTAACCAATTCTTAGTTAATTGAGAGTAACTCAATGATACACTCTCCTGAGTCTCTCCCTTTAAAATCTTTTCTTTTTTCTTTTTTTACCTCTCCCCCCTTCAATTTAGCTTATCTTTTTCCTCTTTTTGAGTTTGTTTCGTAGTTGATCTAAATTCTTAAACCCCCAACGAGGACCCACTTGGCTTGATCAACTAAACTTTGGACAAATAATTATTCTTTTATTTATAATTAGTCTAATTGGACGTTCACACGCTTTAACAATGACCCGGCACCCTGTTTTTGTTTTTGTTTCTTTTTTTTTATTATTATTAACGATGAGCTTGGCCATCTCTAATTTTTCCTTTTCAAATGTAACAATCGGGAGAGGACTTTGAAAGAGTCAAGAAAGATTTGAATAATGAATTCAATATTTATGTTCTTGGGGACTTTGGAGAATTTCAATGCCCATTGCTCTTGGCTTTATGTTAACGACTTTAACTAATCTATCTTAAAGTATTACTTATCAAAACCGCCCATGCATATGACTAGGCTTAGATTAAAGTCCACTTGAAAGAGTTTGGGATTAGAAAATTTGAAGCTCAACCTCGGCTTTGCACATGATTTTGTTTTAGGGCCCATCGAGAGTTTATTGACTGACTCTTTCCTTTAACTCATGGAACCTTCCCATGTACACGTTGAGTTGCGTACTTAAAAGCTTTGTAGTAACATGTTGAAGATGGATGCCGATGGTTTGGTGATCAAATTCATGTATTCAACCAAATCTACTTTAATTAGTTGTTACTATCTACTTGTATTATTAAACTATATAAAATAATAATATGTTAGGACCATTTTCATAAGAAACAAAAACACTTCCATTGAGATTTTACATGTTATCCTTCAAACTCTAATTCACTAACAAGCAGTTGATTCAATTCTGCACTTGTTCCTCTTAAGCAAAGTTTCAAGTTTGAGTATTGTGAAATCATTATTAGGAGAACTTTACCTCCATAACAGGCTGACTTGGCTCGAGCAAGTTATTATGTTTTAGTATAAAAAAATATTGAACTCTAATCCAAACTCTCTAGATAAAAAAAAAAAATTATTTGCATTTATTTTAACAAGTAAAGTTTTCTTAACAATGATTTTCTTAACAATACCCATTCATCAAGAAATATAAATACTAAATCACTTAAACTAATTGATATTTTAAGGCCAACTCAAATCGCTCAATTTAGGTCTAAACGTTTCAATTTAGGTTTAATTTGGTGTAATAATATGTTTGATTGGGTGTAAAACATTTCAAAATCGATTTAATTTAAGGTGATTTATCAAATATATATGGACACAAATTTATGTTTTTTATCTTAATCAATCAAATTAAAAGGTTCTACTCAAATTAGTTCAAAATGAAACGTTTTACCTTGAATTAAACAATTATCCATATTTTAACGAATTCATTTGAACGAGTAATCATTTTTCTTCATTCATTAAAGAATTAATAATATAAGTACTGAATAACTTAGACCAACTTGAATTTTTTTTTTTAACGAACAATCCATAAACTCTTTATTTAAAATATTAATATTAATATTAACAAGTACTGAAAATAATGTCTTAGACCATCCATTATTGATAATTTTGTTGCCAAAAAAGACCATTATTGATAGCTTTTGTTTTTTCATTTTAGTTTACCAAAATAGATTAAAAAAAAAAGAACTGCAAAAGCCAAAAATGAAGAAAGTCCACGTTTTAATGTAGCTTGATTAATGGAAACCTTTGACAATGAAGCACATCTAAAGTGTAAATTACGAAATACCCCAAACCAACAATACTGGCACGCAATTCAATGAGCTGACCCCATCCAATCACCCGAACTTTTGGCTGTTCTTCAGATGGGATTTTATGTTCTTTTCAAATATTGCAGCGCAAGAAGCGGTGTTGGCGCCCTCGACCCAAACCCGAAACACAAACTGCCTTCTCTGTGGGCTCCCAATAATACTCTCATTTTGTGTTCTTTTTTCCATCAAATTGCCCTCTATTTTATTTTTACCCCAATAATTGCCATTTTTGACAATATGATTTTTTAGAAAACTTAAAATATAATAATATTCCAATGCATGGACTTATATAATTTTGAGAGACATAATAGTAATTCGACAGCTATAATTTTCAAGAATATTTCTCTTTTCCAAGTTCTGTTGAAATTGTCAATTCGACAGGTCTTGATGACTTGTAGCAATCACAATATTCCACTAACTATAATTAGCCTCAACCAAAGAAAAAGTCATAATTTTCCCATATTCCCATAGGCCATTGCAAGAAGATCAGAACTCAGAAGGGCCATTTTCATGATGCAATCTATCAAGAATCCTCAAAATCAAAATCAACTCCAATAGGCAATGAAGAAAAGATTTGAAGGATTTAGTGATTTACCATTTGTTGTTGTAATTATGGCTTAACCAAAATAACCATGAAAGTTTATATATAGATGCATGTATTAGCTTAGATATGATGGTCTCAAATGTGGTATAGTTAGTTTTGGGGAAAAAAAAGAAAAAAAAAGTGGTAGTGAGGAAATTTTAGGGCAAAAAAAAGTTATTTTCTCTTGTTACAAGTTACAACCCTTTCTTTTTATTTGTCATTTCACAAAGTCACAAAGTCAATAAGGCATTAATTACTCATTTTTTAGATGTATGAAAGTTTATTAACTAACCAACTTTTAACTAATTGTCTTGTTTGAAGATTTCGATTATTTAGAATTTATTTATAATTATATACTCCCTCCGTTCCGAATTGAATAACCATGTTTGACTTTTTTAGTTAAATAAAGTCATTTTTGACCATTAATTACTACAAAAATATAATTTTAAAAATAAACTTTGAAAATTTTAAAACTTAAAATTTTCAAAACATATTTTTTTAAAATTTTAATTGTAAATAAATTTTTCATAAATAATGGTAAAAAATTGCTTTGTTTAATCCAAAAAATCAAACGTGGCCATTCAGTTCGGAACGCAGGGAGTACTAAGAAATAGAGAGAGTAGTACTTATAACAATGCAATTATTATATATATATAAATAAACTAGATGGAGAAAATGAAAGCAAGAATATTTGTGAAACGAACATGTCCTCTAGATTCTCCAATATATGAAAGTTCATTATTTGCATGCATTTTTTTTCCCTCTCCTTCGCTGAAAATGCAAAATAGCATAGAAAAGCATCCATGGTGGAGAATCATTTGCTTTAATATGCGGCTTCAAATATTTTAGCAAAACCATTGAAAAAAGTAATTAAGCCTGTAGAGTCAACAAATTCTCGATCATATATATTTCTCAACGCATATATACGTAGTATGAGACTTATTAAAAGGGGATCTTAAGATTTGGTTCGTTGCCAAATATTATTGAACATACTAAGAATAACAAAAATGAACTTCAAATGGAATAATCAAGTTTTTTTTGGCCATTAATAATCAAGTTTAGAATTACTTGTTCTTAAGTTCTTGAATCATAAAAGGCAAAGATTATTTTGAGTTGGACTACAAAAATTTTCATTTTCTTGAGCATCAATTCCAAAGTGAATATATGCTTTACTACTATTAGGGGATCACATACACTTTTTTTTTTTTTGCATTCACATTTCACACCAATTAAATTAAGTGCCCTTCCAAATTGAGATCCAGCATTTTTCTCTGCACTCCACCATATACAAAGGTACTATTTATATAATATTATATATATAACAATTTTTAGGTTTACATGATAGGAGAAAGGGAACATGGGTTCGAACTCACATTCTAATTACATAATTTCCTCAGTCTCTTTGCCGCTAGGTCAAGAGGTAGAATTCAGCAAACCCACTTGTTTATAATGTGAGATTAAAGCCTGTCCAATCTACCAAACTTGCATGTATATCCCTACCAACACCCCATTTTATTTGACAATTTCACAATCATAAGGCCAAAACGTACCAAAACCGAACATGAAGCTAAAAAAAAAAAAAAAAAGCAGCCTAATAAAAGTATCCATGTGGGAAAATAAAGGGTAGGGTCAATTCAAATATGGTACTTATACTTTTGGTTTTGGTTCTTCAATCTGTACCCACCAAACCTCCTTGTCGTAATAGAAAAATGAGCAAAAAAGAAGACTTAAAACTTATAAAAGAGTACCCATATAAACAAATCAACAATTAAGAAAAGAAAAGGTAAAAACACCCCTTGAAATGGAATCTTGAAATTGGCATTTGGCCAGGGACCATGCCATGCCAGCTGAGCTTTAACAAAGCGGCAAAGACATATAATTGTATATAAGATTCTTACAAGCTTATCTTGGGTTCTTGAAATTGACATGGATTGGAAAGGCTTTTCACACCATTTGGGACCAAAAATGGACACAACAGAACAGCCTATAAAGATTCATATATCATGGAAAAGTCACCCATTATTTCCCTGCATACCTTAGAAAAATTGGAATTTGATCAAGTAATCATGTGATCATCTTTATATAGTTATTTTTAGTCCTTACTACAAAACTTTGAGATGACTTTCAATTAGCTAGAGGTATCCAACTGGACCAACTCATTTCATTTTAGATTATTTGTTCTTGTTGCTTCAAATAATCTTTCTTTAATATAAATGGGAAAAAGAAACCCATTTTTTTCTTCTTTTTGCAAGTTCATAAATAAACAATGGGCTCAATGTCCAAATTGGGTCTAAAGCTTCACAAACTTGCTCAATTTGAGGCTAAATCTTTAAACAGAATCAAATTGGGTCTAAATGTTAGTAAATTGCACCAAATTTGACCTATTTTGGACGGTATTGTGGCAGTTAAATGCACGCACCGTTACTACAATTCCAAATTTCCGTCCAAAATAGACCAAATTTGGTACAATTTACTAATATTTAGGCTCAATTTGATCATATTTAAGGATTTAGACTCAAATTAAGTAAGTTTGGAAAAATTTAGACCCAATTTGGACATTAGTCCGTAAACAATGGGCCAACCAAAGCCGAAACGTGAAGTAGCAATAGTCCCACCACTCTTATCCAATGGATCGTAACTATTCAAAGAGAAAAATATCACGCACCCACTGCCACTGCCGCCAATGGCCACTCCTGAATTTCGGCAACGTGATATCTAAATGAAAGTCGCAATCGACATTTCCATGCAACAACTTGATGTCTATCTTCAATTGAATGTTTTAATTTCGACACAATTGACATTTGAATAATGATTTCTCAAAGCAATTTGTGGTGAAATGGCTTATAAAAAGTAGCCCGACATAATTGAATGGCCCCATTAGTCTGCCGTGCACGTCCCACCTTATAAAGGGAGTTCTATTTCTACACCTAAATTTCTATTTGCTCGGCCTTACTCCATCAAAGCACACCAGCCCGAGCCCATATTTTCCTATTAGTACGAGTTATTTAGACTTCAATGGCCCAAGTCGTTAAAAGTGGAGATCTTTCATTTCCCAAAAACCAATAGAAAAGATTGCAAATGGTATTAGACACATCACATTATGGTGAGAAAATTTTTTATGCAATGTCTATCAAACATTGTTCAAGCTCCCTACTACTACATTGCCAGGTTACATAATTATCTTTTATTAATCCATACAAAAAGGGCACATTTCTAATTCCGAAAATTTCAATCCATCTGGCATTTTCCTATGGTTCACCGCAAGAGAGTCACTCGTCTCTAAAAAGGCTAACAAGCGTATGGGTCCTAGTGATTAAATAGTAAGACCTTGAGGAGCAGCAGCTGCGGCAGCCTTAGGCTTGGGCTTCTCAACAACAATGGCCTGAGTGGTAAGGACCATTCCTGCAACTGAAGATGAATTCTGCAACGCGCATCTTGTCACCTTTGCTGGGTCGATAACTCCTGCCTCGAGCAAGTTCTCATATTTGTCTGTCATGGCATTGTAACCAATCTCCCAGTCACTGTCCTTCACCTTCTCTACAACTACCTCACCTTCCATTCCTGCATTTTGAGCGATCAATGATGCTGGTGCAACCAAAGCCTGCATGAAAACATATCAAATCAGTATTGCTTACAAAATGGGAACAAAAATGTTGATCCAGTTAAGAGCCACGCCATAAGAGCACTAAGTCTCTCATGACTGCAAGTTCACATTCATGACACCATATAAGCATCCTTAAAGTCAAAATCAGGTTTCCAAGATAGTCAAACCAAATTCAACCATCATTCAGAAAGCAATCTTGTGTTAAGTGTCAACCTTTTGTACAATGTCAGCTCCTAAGCGCTCATCTGGATCTTCAAGCTTCTCCTTGATTGCAGAAACAGCAGTTGAGAGATGAACTAATGCGGCACCACCACCAGGCACAATCCCTTCCTCTATGGCAGCAAATGTAGCATTCTTGGCATCTTCAATCCGTAGCTTACGATCCTCAAGTTCAGTTTCTGTAGCAGCCCCTACTTTAATGACTGCAACACCACCAGATAGTTTGGCAATCCTTTCAGCCAATTTTTCTGAGTCATAAACAGAATCTGTTTCAGCTAACTCCTTTTTAAGTTGTGCCACCCTAGCTTGAATTTCATCCTTTGAAGCAGCGTCTGCAATTAGTTGAGTAGAATCCTTGCTAATAACCACTTTTCTCGCAATACCAAGCTGCTCAACTGTGGTATTCTCAACTAGCAGACCCAAATCACTCGCTTGGAACTCAGCACCTACAGTTCAGATAATGAAGCAAATGGTCAACACTAATGAGTCATATTGCAATAAACAAAAATAAACAAAAAAAAATAAAATCTTTCAATAATAATTTTTCATACCAGTCACAATGGCAATATCTTGAAGGAGAGCTTTTCTCCTCTCACCAAAACCAGGAGCTTTGATGGCACAAACATTGATAATACCCCTCAGCTTATTCACCACAAGTGTGGCGAGTGCCTCTCCAGTGACATCCTCAGCAATTATAAGCAAAGGAGATCTCAACTGAGTAGTCTTCTCCAACAAAGGAATTATGTCCTTTATAGCTGAAATCTTTTGATCAGTTATCAACACTCTTGCATTCTCAAATTCACAAATCAATTTCTCGGGATTTGTTACAAATTGTGGGGAGATGTAACCTCTGTCAATCTGCAACAAACAGAAATAGAAACAGGGACAATTATATTAACAACCAAACCTAAACTGCAACCAAAACATCCAGCAGCTGAAACCTGATGTAACACACACCTCCATTCCTTCCTCAACATCAACTGTGGTCTCAAATGAGGATGATGACTCAATGGACAAAACACCATCAGGCCCAACCTTGTCAATTGCATCAGCAATCATTGTTCCAATAAGGTCATCATTTCCAGCAGAGATGGAAGCCACAGCTGAAAAGCAAATGAATGAGTACCTCAGCAAAACAAATTTAAAGCAGAACTAACAGCTGGCTGTCAGTAAATATGGTCTGCAAATACAGCATTTCATGTGCACCATACCTTTAATATCATCACGACCTTTTACAGGTCTTGCTTTCTTTTCCAGCTCCTCTACCAACCCTTGTACTGTTTTATCAATTCCCCTCTTTAATGAGACTGGATTTGCACCAGAGGTAACACTCAGAAGTCCTAGTTTAATTAATTCCCGTGCGAGAACAGATGCCGTAGTTGTTCCATCACCTGCCGAGTCATTAGTTTTACTGGCAACCTTCACCCCGCAGCCAAAACATAGCAAGGAAAGCAGAAAGTGTCAATGACCATTTAATGGTGAGATAGTGAGATAAGGGCTTATCAAAACATATAATCAGGAAACAACACCAAAACAATTATGCCCCAACCTCTCTAATAAGAGCTGCTCCGGCATTTTCCATGGGATCAGCTAGCTCAATAGCTCTGGCTATTGTCACTCCATCATTGACTACCTTTGGGCTTCCAAATTCATCCAAGACAACATTCCTCCCTGTAGAATAGAAAACATGTTGCAGTAAATAGCTGAGACTAGGCATGACATAAGTAAAAACAAGCATTCATAAGTTAAAACCAAAAGGAAAAGAGAAAAAAGAAAAACCACTTCAATTTAGGCAAACAACTTGCAATGTTTATTACTTTTTAAGTCAAGTTATAAAGGTATGAGTAGACCAAAAGAAAAATGCAATTAGTCAAGACTCAAGAGCAAATACATAGTTATACATCAGAGTTCAGACTAACATGAAGTATGAGCCTCACGTAATCATAAAAATACAAAACCAAATACTCACAACAAAAAAGATTAGACATTGAAATGCAAATGAAAGCTATCAACATTTATAACAACAACAGCTACTGATGGGGAAAAACAAGTTACCCCTAGGACCAAGAGTAAGGCCAACAGCATCAGCAAGCTTATCAATGCCTGCCTGCATTGCAGTCCTTGAACTCTGGTCAAAAGCAATTTCCTTTGCAGAAGCTCTCACAGCAAATCTGCTGTTTCCTTGCCTATAATTTACCCTTTGATTCTGCTGCTGATTTCCTCTCCTCCTCAAACTCCCCTGCAATAATCAACACCCCTTAAATTAAAAACTCAAAAAAAAAAAAACACTAAAACTTTCATCATTCCTTCAATTCCCCAATTGAGCCAAAAAAGAAGCAAACTTCAATCTAACAAGTTAAAAGAAATTCAAGATAACATAGCCTGACATTATCTATAGCTGAAAATAAAAAAGAGCCAATTTTTGCAGCTAACAAAAGGAAAAATGAAACGAACCCATTGAAGAAAGTTACCTGTTTGGGAGAGCAAAGAATAGAAGCTGAAGAAAGAGCATTAGCGGAAGCCATTATGAAGAAAAGGATAACTTAAGCAGCAAAAGAGGGGGCTCTGTTTTGTTTCTTGGTTTGGTGAGGGTGGTTTTGAGAGTGGATAAGGAGGCAGCTAAGCTAGATAGGAAAGAAAGAACCGGAGAGTGTTGGGTGTTAGGGTTTACTAGTTTTTTAACGAGTGTGAAATGCTTCCAGAACGTTCTTCCATTTCGTAGAAACCCAACCCTGTCTCTTGTTTTGTTCCGCTCCAAACGACAACGTCAACCAAACTTCTCATTTTTTGGCCAATAAAAAAAAAAACTTCGTTATTTTTTAATTTTAACTTTTAAGTACCCTTTTTTTGGCCATTTACTTTTATTTTCCGTTGGATAATTCTAGAATTTTCAATTCTGTAACTTATATTATTAGTATTATTATTTTTTACTATTTGCTTTTAAAACTTTTCGATTTAGCCTAATTTAGGGTAGAATTTTTTAATTTAATAATTCATTTGATTGAAGGTATAATATTCCAAAATCATTTCAATTTGGGAAAATTTATCAAATAGTGATATAACATTTTGCCTTCAATTCTAATTAACTTCACGGAAAGATTATATCCTGTTTGATAGATTAATCCAAATTGAACCGATTTTGAAAATATTATGTACACAATCAATCGAATTAAAAGAATTGTAATTTAAATTAAAACGTTTTATCAACTATTAGCCTTTTTTTTTCATAAAAATGCAACTTAAGCGTTATTTATTTTGTTTGCCAAAAAAAATTGCATAAATTTTCAATATCAAATTTTAAATTTTAATAAAATTAGATAAAATTATTGATGCTGAAAAAAATGAGGATCTAAAGCCCAACCATATATTGATGTAAACAAAAAGAAAGCCCAACCATATATGGGCTTGCGGCAAGATTTATTTTTAGATGAATAAGGACGAAAAGCCCAACAAGGCCAGAAAGCCTACGGTCATTTTTCAATTTTTATTTCTTTTCCCAATTTGTTCCCTAATCAGAAGCCCTATTCTTCCTTTCTCCTCTGTAGCCCTCGATACTCTGATATACTGTCTCCGAGCTTACTCAGGTTTGCAGACTCTGCCTTCCTTTCTGTTTCTCTTTAATTTTCTGCTGTTTTCCATTATTTCTAGATGCAATCGAGGCTTTGCTTACATTCGAATCATGAATTCTTATTATAAACGTTTTCTCGTAATTTAAATGAATATTTGATGTTCTTATGCTGCCAAAGAGAAATTTTTAAATTTTGAATTCAAAACTTTGCAGTGACCTTGAAGTTGATATATTTATGACCAAAGTTTGAATCGCTACAAAACGTATTTAGGGATCAATCTAGAGTTTTTGGCTGGTAAGATCTGGAATTTAATTAATCAAGTTTTTAAGCTTGAATCTATTACCGTTTTCAGATGATTGTTCAGTTTGTTTGTTTGTCGATTGGAATATTCTTGAATGAAATGCTTTGATTTCTTGTTAAATTTTCTTGTTCAGTAGTGAATGGCATCTAAATTTGGAACGGTAAAAACCTTTATTGAATTTTAAGGAATAAATGATAGAACGAATAACTATATACTAACTTCTTAGATCCTAGGTATAAGGCCGGAAGGACAGGATAGTATTTGTAGTAGCTATAGTGAGTTTTGGTGATAAGCCTGATTTGGATTCATATTGCGTTTCTTATGCATGAGCTCATACTAGTTTCATCTCAGTTTTAGTGGGAGTCTCACACATTTTTATCAGAACTGGGCCATTAAGGGATTTATCAGCGCAAATTATGGTCTTTCCAATAACAGAGTGAAAAGACTATCCTAGATTTTAAGGTACATTCTCCCATTTTTTTCTTTAATTCGCTTGGTTTCAAATTCAGCACCATCTTTTAGGTCCCTGTTACAACTCGTTACAAGTTTAATGTTGATTTGGTGTGGAAATGGGTAAAAGAATTTGACTTCTTTTACACCCAAAATTTTGGCACCTTAAAATTTATGTATGATACTAATCTCTTCAAAATATTCTAACAATGGATCTTGTCTCTTATGCATTAATGTACATATATTGTTCTTTGGAAAGAAAGTCAGAGAACAAGTTTTTGTCAACTTTCTTTGTTGATGCAAATTGCTGTAATGAATACAAATGTTTTGTAGTTCTGGAAAAATGTTCATTTGCTGTTGGTTTTGGAATTGAATGAGCTACATGAATTAGAAAGTGTTGAAGGAGTTTTCACTGAAATATCCCTTTTGACTTATAATTATGTGTTTGTCTTGTTTTCAGCAGGATTTCAGATAGCTAGAAAAAGTTTTTAACGAAAGCCTTTATCAATATGGGTAAGAAGGTGCGTGAAAAGGATGGGCATAAGAGGGAGAACAACCAGATTGAAGAAGACGTTGTTTTAGAAAGGCAAAGTGATTTTGAGGGTGCTTCAACTGGGAATATGGATGATGTTCCGAGATCAATGAACAGAGATGTTGATAGGAAAAAGAGAAAGGAGGACAATGGTGAAAAGAAGAAGGATCGAATAAAAAAGAGGAAACTAGTGTTTGATGCTGATGGAGAGGAATCTCATAAGGCTCAGAAGAAACATAAGAAAAGTAAAGATGGAACTGATGAAGTTAAAGAGGCTTCAAGGGAAACTTGTTCAGTTGGTAAAGAGAATGTGAAACAAGAAAGTAGCAAGGAAATGTACTTGGAGAATACTTTTGAGTTTGAAGCAAAAAGGGTTAGGAAAGCTAAACACAAGAACAAGAATAAAGATAGAAATGATGCAGTTGCTATTGCAACTGAAGACCTGGAACGCAGTGAAATGCAAGAGGTGGTTGGGGTACAGAATAGTTGTCGCTTTGAAGACATCAATAAGATGGTGCATGGAAAAGATGGTGAATTTGGGAAGAATAAGAAGAAAAAGAAGCAAAAGCCAGAGAAGGTGGGTGGCGATCTTTCTGGATGTATTGCGGTAATGAGCAGCATGACTGATGGAAATGAAACCAATAAGAAGAAATCCAAATCTCAGAAAACTGGTTCAGATGGTAATGACCATGCATCTTTTAATGGAATTGAAGATCAGGAAGTTGCTTGCTGCAATGGTAAAGAGGATTCAGCCTGGAATGAGGCACAATGCAGAGGAGGTAATGTTGATGTTGGTAATGCTGAAGATGTTAACAGGGGCTCGGAGAAGAAGAAATCTAAATCAGTGAAAGGCAAGAAAGAGGGTAAACATCTTAAAGCAGATTCAAGAACCAGGAAAAGTGTCAATACTACCAATGAATCTGAAAATGCTACACCTAAAGAGAGATCTAAAAGGGTGAGTTTCTCAGACCAAGTTGAGGTTTTCCCTCATGCGGATGTTACTGATGCAGACCAGGATGGCAAAGAAGGCTTAGTGTATGGTAGGCGTTACTCAAAAGAAGAAGATACGATCATTATGGATGCTGTTGCCAATTATGTTGAGTCTCATAATTTAGGTGACGATGGTATTCACATGATTATGAACTGTCATCAATACCCTGAAATCAGGAATTGTTGGAATGAAATCCAAGCAGCTATTCCTTGGAGGCCAAAGGATAGTGTGTACCGCCGTGGTCATGTTCTTTTCGAGAGGGATGAGAAGCGTCGTTGGACTCCTGAGGAGTATGAACTCATCCAAAAGTTTGTTGAAAAACATGGACCGAAGTGGAAAATGTTGGGCGATGCTCTTGGCAAGCACAGGCATCATGTAAAAGATACATGGCGTAGAAT
Organism: Corchorus olitorius; assembly: GCA_001974825.2. NCBI lineage: Eukaryota > Viridiplantae > Streptophyta > Magnoliopsida > Malvales > Malvaceae > Corchorus > Corchorus olitorius. The sequence goes on from AWUE01016441.1 coordinate 75,433, forward strand.
AAGACTGACCAATAAAAATAGAGGCCATTGGAGTCAACAGGAGTACCAGAGTTTATTTGACTTAGTAAACTTGGATTTGTCTATGAAAGCTTTCGAGGAAAAGAAATCCAAGCATGGAATGTTGCGAGATAATATCTGTTGGACTGCGATCAGTGACAAGATGGAAACCAGAGATTTTGTACATTGTTGCAAAAAATGGTATTACAGCTTAACATCTCCTATGGTAGCAGAAGGCATATGGGGCGATGCTGATGACTATAGGATGCTGGATGCTCTTTCTAGCTTGGATGCTTGCTGCATGGAAGATGTGGACTGGGACAATCTTCTTGAGCATAGGTCTGGAGATTTATGTCGAAAACGGTGGAATCAAATGGTTCAACATATTGGTCCTCATGGAGACCAGCCTTTTAATGAACAAGTTGAAATTATGTCTAAGCGATATCGTCCAGACATGGTTGATGCAAGAGAGGCCATTGATAGCAAACAACCGGTTGATTTGCCATAGCTGTTTTGCTTTTGGTATCCATAGCGGCATGGCATCTTGATTACTATTTTAGTTTGGAGCTGCATGCATTATAGCTGATTAGTTGATTGTCCAGAAAAGTTTAGAGCAATCTCCTAAGAAACCTGTTTATTTACTTTTTTAGGCTATAATAGGATCGAACTTCTGAAATTGTTCAGCTTAAAGACTTGCGTAGAATGACATATGATGGATTAATATTATCCTTGAGCTTGAAAGAGATATTTATTTGTGAAATGGAGATGGTGGTTTTGTCCTTTTCCTTGCCCTAACCTTTTTATCTTTTTCTTAGCATCATTTCTACTGTCTTCCTTCGTATGTGTTAATAATATAATATTGGGTGCTTACTCAACATGGCATCATGTTTTGAAGTTTTATAGTAGTTGTTTTCTGCTAATGCCTTCTAACAATGTGTGACGATGTTCTTTAGCTGAGATGCAATGAGGAGATGCACGAATTGTATGAATAGTGCCAAGTGATTGATGTAACTTTTATTTAATTGCTTTTGTATTCATTGATAGAATTTACCATGTTATAGGAAATATTGTTGAAAGCTTTTGAAAAAAATTAGTGGAGAATATGTGGCTGCCGTTTTGCGTCTCTTGAAGAAACGTGGTGCTATGTTAACTTTTGAAACAGCGGTGATAACTATATGAAGATCTGCTCTAACGATAAAAGGACATATGTGTTATTAGCCTGCCTTCTTGGGTTTCTCAATGTTAGCATACTACAGGTGCTTCTTACTGTATAATAGTTCCATGTTCTTTAGAAATGACAGAATACCCAGATATGACTGCATAAACTTGTATATTTGTTGTGGTGCAACATTATTGTTGGTTGGCATGAATCTATATTATTTGCATCTATGAATTCCATTCCAACAGTAGTCAGTTTCTATACTTCCATCCCTCATAATGAACCTACACTGCTGCATTCTCTCTGTACCATTCAAATCATGTGGGTTTCCACATGCTGGGTTCTTTCTTGTTCTTAGAGTAATGAAGAGATTATTATTATTATTGCAGGTGATTGATTGGCCTTGATGGGTGACCAGAAGCACAGAATTCTTATGGTTTCTGATTTTTTCTATCCCAACTTTGGTGGTGTTGAGAATCACATTTATTATCTATCACAGTGCCTACTAAAACTTGGTCACAAGGTCAGAGGATTTTAATAAGCTTGTGGGTTTAAATCTTGTTTGTGACCACTGCATGCTATTTGGCTATGAGCAAGGAAATGGGAAATGTGGAATGATGTTTTCTTTGCCCAGAATAAAAAAGGAGGAAATGGCTGCCATTTCTAAAGAGAAACTTTTTTGTTCCCCTTTTAACAAAATACCACTACGAATTTCTCCCTAGAAGTTTCTTGAGGGTTCTCTATGCTTCTTCCCCCTTCCCTCCTCCTCCCTGCCATTCTTTTTACTGAAATTGTTATATTTCTTCTCTCTTCTCTTTTGGTTTATAACAGTCAAGATATTTTAGAATTTCCTGGTCCTTTTGTCCCATCCATCTCTGTTTTTTATGATCATTTCTGGCAAACCAAGTTTCTTCTATGTTTCTTCCAGAAGTCTCAACTCAATAGGTACCCAGATTTCAATGGTCCTTGTGTTTCCTATGCTGAATGATATATCTACTCTGTTGTTTTAGGTGGTTGTTATGACCCATGCTTATGGAAATCGATCAGGGGTGCGATACATGACAGGTGGCCTGAAGGTTTATTATGTACCCTGGAGACCATTTCTTATGCAGAATACATTACCAACTTTTTATGGAACATTGCCAATAGTAAGGACTATACTTATTCGGGAAAAGATATCACTTGTGCATGGTCATCAGGCCTTTTCAACTCTTTGTCATGAGGCTTTAATGCACGCACGTACTATGGGACACAAGGTTGTATTTACTGATCATTCACTGTATGGTTTTGCTGATGTGGGAAGCATCCACATGAACAAGGTTTTGCAGTTTACTTTAGCAGATGTAACACGGGCCATTTGTGTTTCTCACACAAGCAAGGAGAATACAGTGCTACGATCAGGTTTGCCACCAGAAAAGGTTTTTATGATACCTAATGCTGTGGACACAGCTATGTTCAAGCCTGCCCAAGAGCGGCTTGGCCATGATGAAATTGTCATTGTCGTGATAAGCAGGTTGGTTTATCGAAAGGGTGCAGATTTGCTTGTGGAAGTCATTCCGGAAGTTTGCCATTTGTATCCCAATGTGAGTTTCTTAGACCATGGTATTTCTGACAAGATAATGGGTCTGTTCGGTTACTTTTCTGCTTCCATTGTATTAGTTAGAAATAAGGCCCTATTTTCTGTGTGCCTTCCTACCAGCTACTAGCAAGGGTCTAATATGATTAGATCATTTTGTAACCTATGTCCTCTTTGACAGCATTGCTAATTCACAATGAGCAGAAAGTACACGCAAATCATATTTCAGCCGTTTAGCTGTGATTCATGTTTACATGTGAAAGATCTGTTTACTTAGAGAATACATCATATTTTGGTGAAAGCAACTGCCTTTCTTATTATTATTTGTGTAAAGTATTGCTTCATTTACATTTTGTTTCTTATGGTCATTACTTTCCCATGTCATGATTGATTTTGCTTTGGCCTCCCAAAATTTTTTGTTTTTGTTCTGGAGTCAAAGTGTTTGAATCAAAACATTTCAAGGAATTGGTTACAAGGGGGTTATCCCAATTTTTAAGTATTTATGTTGGCTTCATCAGTTACAGGACCAAAAAAATCAGCATGGAAAGCCAACTGTCATGTTGGCTTTTCTCTCCCTCTCTCCTCTCTCATTCAGACATACACATAAAATTGCCCAATTACTCATACATTAAAGCCTCTTGATTTCTGCTGCATATGCCCTGGTGAATATTTCCTAGTGGTATTTATATTATTGATAGTCCCTTGCCCTTAAATATTCTGATAGTTCAAAGTACAGCTGTATTTTGAGTTTAATTTTCTCATTGTCGAATCACATGTGAAGGTTCGTTTTATTGTCGGAGGAGATGGACCTAAAAGAGTGAGGTTGGAAGAGATGAGAGAAAAGCATTCTCTTCAAGATCGAGTTGAGATGTTGGGTGCTGTACCACATGCTTCTGTACGGTCTGTGCTGATATCTGGCCACATCTTCTTAAACAGGTAAATCAAGTTCTGTTCCCATATACCACCCAATTTTAGTTTATTATTTTTTTGCATGACAAGAAGAGGAAGTAAGGAAGGAATTGAGGAGAAAAAGGAGGGAGACAAGTTAAAATTCCTTTCATTTGGCAGTCAAGCGAAATTGCTGATTACTTTTATCTGATTTTGTGTTATTCCTGTAACTCTCTTTCCACAGCTCTTTAACAGAAGCATTTTGCATAGCTATATTGGAGGCTGCAAGTTGTGGACTTTTAACTGTCAGTACACGTGTAGGAGGTGTCCCGGAGGCATGTATTGCAAAATTCTTGTTAACCTGATTAAGTGCATTCGTGTTTGGGTCTACACTTTCTCCATGGATTTAGAAATACTGTCCTAAGGCAGTTATATTGATACTTTTTCTTTCATTCATTCTAGGTTTTACCGGATGACATGGTAGTACTTGCTGAACCAGATCCAAGTGATATGGTACAAGCAATTAAGAAGGCAATCTCTATCCTTCCTAAGATTGATCCACAGGTTATGCATGAGCGTGTAAGTTACTTTAATTGACTATTGTATATAGTGATTGGAATTGTGTAAGGTGTTAATTAAATGTTTCTGTTAATTCTTCTCTTTTGGCCAGATGAAGCGACTTTATAATTGGAATGATGTAGCCAAAAGGACAGAGATAGTGTATAATCGTGCTTTGAAATGTTCTAATCAGAGTCTTCTAGAACGTCTCTCACGGTATGCCTTGAAGGTTTTCTTGATTGATGTTGCACACGTGAATATTAGTAAAATATGTTGCTATGATAATTTCATGCTTTATAGGTTACTTTTACAGTTTTACTTGCATATTTTTCTGCGCCGGGTGGAAAATCTGGTTAATTTAATCTTTGCTAGCCTATCGCAGCCATCTCCTTTTTGAGATTATCGTTGGAGTTGCTGACAATGTTCTCATTTGTTAGGTATCTTTCATGTGGTGCTTGGGCTGGCAAGCTTTTTTGCTTGGTTATGATAATTGACTACTTGCTATGGCGTCTTTTGGAACTATTGCAGGTACATATAGTTTATATCGTACCCTATTTCTTTCTCCTTTGATCCCACGGTTTTCTTTAATTTCCTTGTTTTACTTATATCTACCGTTCATACTGCACCAGCCTGCGAAGGATATCGAGGAGGTGCCGGATGTTGTTCTACCCCAGGATGAATGAAAAGTTTTGAACATTCCCCTCGAACTTCAAGTTTGTGAAGAGTCAACTAACAAGCGAACCTCAACAGCTATTGTTTCAGTTTCCAGTACGTATTATTCCATTCTGTATGTAGTTGAGTTTTGGGACGAAATGGAACTTTAAATATCATTACATTATTATTCACTTAATACATCAGTAGAGGTCTTCTTGCTTCTTCAGAATTATCAATAATTAGTTTATTTAACCATTGAAGATTGAAATTATTTAAACGCCTACAAAGAGGAAAGGGCGTAACATCCATCAGGAGTAGAGGTGTAATTGATTGAGTTTGAGCTGAGTAGTGGGGTGTTCGAACTTGTACTTGACTTGAACCTCGGCTTGAACTTAGATTAGGTTTTATTTTGAGAGCTTGAGGTCGACTCGAGATAGATATTGAAGCTACTCGAGCTTGTTCGATTAATACTCGATAGTTTGGCTGACTGAGCTCGAATAGTGTCAACAAGGGTTAATATAGTAAATTTATAGTTAAAATAATTAAAAATATGCTCTCTCCATTCCAAAAAAAACTGTCGTTTTTAAAATGGATGTGGTCTTATTTAGGACCACATTCATCCAAAAAACGACAATTATTTTGGGTTTGGGATGGAATATATTATTGATAATATAAATACTCGATGAGCATCCAAGTCAAGCATCAAACTTTGACTCAGTCTAGACTCGAATATGACTGAGACGAATTCGAAGCTTTCTTGAGTCGTCATGTCCTAAGGGATGGTAGCGGTGCGGATAATCGCTTAATTTACATTATACAAAGTCGAAACCACTTAGTTATCCATAATCCAAATTCGTATAAAAGTCGCTTAAAATTCTAGACCTGATATCCAGTTCTGCACCGCTTAATCATTTATTAAGCGAATATTCGTTTAAAAACCGAATCGAATCCAAAAACCGCCATTTAGCCCAATTTTATGTTTTCAACGAATTTTATACTGTTTTTTGGCAGATATCCACTATTTTTATGCGGATATCCGCTATCTAAGACCCTAAAATCGATATCGCTCCAAAACCGCAACGGATAGTGCTTTGCTATTCAAAAGCGATTTTAAACGAGTCGGATATCTGAAAAAACCGCATCGCTGCTATCCTAGTCCAGATTCAGAAGTGGAAGGGAAAGAGTTTACTGAAGTGGCCCTAAGGGGAGAGAAATTATTAGGTGGGACAGACCCACCACGTCATTTATGAGACCAACCAATAATATGAAGACAACTTATCAATTTTCTAAAAACCTATCACAATAATATCTCAAATTTGGGACTTACCCTTTTTACAGGATTTATTTAAAAAGGGGGCTAGAGCTTAGGCTAAAATCGTGCCTAAATTTAAGGAGGTCATTTGACATGGCAAGATTTTATTAGTTAACCCCATAAATGACGTGGTGAGTCCGTCCCACCTAATAATTTCTCCCTAGAGGACTTGTTATACTCTAATTGAGAGAGGAAACCCTCTACATATGAATGATAAGATTGGTGACTAGGTGATACAGCTGGTTTTCTCCGTTTGACCATTTCCAAATAAGGCAATGTTAATTCAGAGTCTCTTCTCAGCAATGGACCAAAAAAAAAAAAGGGACTCTTCCCAGCAGAAAAAGGGAGAAATTAGGAAATAAAAGCATCATCAGGCTTTCCATCAAGTAAACCTGCTAATTTCTTTTCATTGCCAACTAAGCAACATTTAAATTCATGCTTTGGCTGAGCATTAGTTTTAAATGTGCAGCCAAGAAAGAGTATAGTGTGGACAACACACTCAAAATTTGGCCATATATATGCATTTCCCAATTCCCCATAATCCAATTACAGTAAGATAATAATTACTTCAAAACAGACAGCACATTCTCCTTAAATTACTTATACTAATCTTAACCATTTCACCAACCTACTCAATCCAATGGTAATAATTTAATTTATGCTTCCATATATATAAAATTTTTTGAAGAAATTCATAGATAAATTTGTGTATGACTAAAGTCCCTTTTTTTCTCCTAAACTTGTTTAATATTGACCTTTTGCCTCATAAACTTTAATTTGGGACTTTTTACCCCATAAACGGACAATACGAGGACATCTTAGTTTCTCTCAACTCAAACAATATTTTTGATGCGGTATTGCCACGTCAGTGCTGATGCAGCCTTGCCACGTGACATTTTGGTCCAACGTGGCATTGTCACATGACATTTTTTGTCCGACGTGGCAAGTCAGCAATACCGTTTTAGAGGGACTAAAATGTCCTCATATTGCAAGTTTATGGGGCAAAAAGTCCCAAATTAAAGTTTAAGGGGCAAAATATCAATTTTAGACAAATTTAGAGGGCAAAAACGGGATTTTAGTCATTTGTGTATATATATATGTACTGCCTTGGCTTACATCACTCCAGGCACGTTACTGAGAAAAAAAAACTCTAGATTTTAGTGCACATTTTGTTAAAAAAAAACTCCACTCAGTCAAAGGCATTTTCCTTCTGCTTTTTCTTTTTTTCTCCCTCTGATATAAACCCTAGTTGATAATAAAAACCCCAATGGCGACGAAGAAAATGGGTTTAGAGATGGTTATGTCAAACCCTTTGACGAGAAAACCGAGGTCCTTATCCCAAAACAAGCCAAAAAACAAGCTTTTAACCGCCAGCAAAACCGCCACCATTACTAAAGACCGCCATGCAAAGGTTGATGGGAGAGACAGGCGAATCAGGCTGCCGCCGGTTTGCGCCGCCAGGATTTTCCAGCTGACTCGAGAGCTTGGGTTCAAGACCGACGGAGAAACCGTAGCGTGGCTGTTGCGCAAGGCGGAGCCAGCCATCATTGCAGCAACTGGCACTGGAATTTCCCTGCCGCCGCCGCCTCCTGTTTCTCCCGCCCCTTTTAGCCCCGGTTTGGTTCCTTCCTCTTCCTCTTCTGGGTCGCTTTTGTTTCCATCACCGTCGGATTATTCGCCATCTTTGAGTTTTTGTGAGCCGAAAGTTGTTGTGTCTGATGATGATCAAAATGAAGGTAAGTTGTTGAAGAAGAAGAAGAGTGTTACGAGGGCTGAAGCTGCTGCTTTGCCACCTTTCGAGTATGATTTGGTTACCAACTTTGAGTTGGAATTCTCTGCCAATGAGATTGCAATGCTGCAATCTGTAACTGCAACTGATCATGACGACTTTGACAAACAAGCCTAAGACTGAGAGAGAGGATATAGTGACAACAGACAAGAAAACATGTCTAAAGTACTGTTCATGTTTTAATTTTGGATATGATTGAAAAATGTGTTATGTTTATCTTTCCATTGTTCTTTTCTTTTATTAGGTAATGCAATCTGTACCTAGATATTCTAGGATTTTAATTGTGTTCTATAGCTATAACATCCAATTCGAAGAAATGGCTTGTTGTAATCTTTAAAAAAAAAAATTTAAAAAAAGTATTGGGCTTTTTATTTGGAATGTACCGAGAGTAAAAAGTGCGACCTGACTACGGAGTTAACCGTGTTTGTATTTTTCCTTAGCGTGTTTTGTGTTTTAATCGTGTCAATACGATTAAAAAATCGTATTCCGTGTCTTAACCGTATCACAGCTAACATGATTAAAATACGACTAACATGTTTAATTGTTTGTGTTGACATGTCAACACATTTAACTGTTAACAAGATATCGCATTTAAGATACGTTTATATGATTATATTAAAATACAATTTGACCTTAATAATAGCTATAATGTAAATTTATGATTTTTTTTATTCACCGAAAAAAATTATGAATTTTTCAGAGATATTTCAGTAATTTTAACTACTATGTTTGACATGTTTAAATTAATCGTGTAATTGTGTTTAAATGTTTCGTACTGTGCCGTGTTTAAACTACACGCTTAGAAAATCGTGTTAGTCGTGTCATGCCCCTAAATGGTAAATATTATACTTTTTTTTGGCAATAAATATTACAGATTTATACAGCGCAAAAACGCGGATTGTAAGGTGTACATAAATCTCTCTCCAAATTCAAATAAAGTTACAAAATTAAGACTAGTCCAACAATATTATATACTCCCTAAGTCCCTAATTAGATGTTCACTCTTGGTCAACAAATACTAAGCTTTGACCATTGTTTATAAAAAAATATATAAAGCAAAAAATTAAAAAAATAACACTTATAAACTTTGAATTAGAAACTTTTCGGTACATATTTTTTAAAAATTAAATTATATATATATTTTATAAATAATGGTCAAAATTTAATATTTGTTGACCAATAGTGGACATCTAATCAGGGAGGGAGGGAGGGAGTACAACACAACATATATAATTTGGACAACTTAAACCCTATTAGATAGGCCCGACCTATATCACATTAACAATGATCATAATTCAACCAATAAAAATGTCCTAAAATTTATAACATTATTGTAAAAAGATTTTTGTAATTGTAAGATAGAATTAATAATCTATTAATAATCTATTACTCAAAAAAAAATCTATTAATTTGTAAATATACAAAAAAAAAATCTATTAATCGACACATTTTAAGTTATATTTATGTAATTATATTAAAATACCATTTTAACCTTCTAAAAATAATTAAAGTAATTATACCTATAATGTAAATTTATGAATTTTTTTCACCAAAAAAATTATGATTTTTCCGGATTATTTTACTAATTTTTAACTACTATGTTTGACATGTTTAAATTAATCGTGTAATCGTGTTTAAATGTTTCGTATATGTGTTTAATCGTGTTATGTCATGTACACAATTAATAAACACTTCTCGTACATGTGTTTGAAATCATGACACGATTAATTATTCGTGTCATGTTAGTGTTTGGCTATACACCCTAAATAGTAAATATTATACTTTTTTTTGACAATAAATATTACACGTTTTTACAGCACGAAAACGCGGTTTGCAAGGTGTACATAATCTCTCTCCAAATTCAAATAAGATTACAAAATTAAGACTAGTCCAACAATATTATACACTCCACAACACAACATATATAATTTGGACAACTTAAACCTTATTAGATAGGCCCGACCTATACCACATTAACAATGATCATAATTCAACCAATAAAAATGTCGTAAAATGCATAACATTATTGTAAAAAGATTTTTGTGATTGTAAGATAGAGCTAATAATCTATTAATCTATTACTCAAAAAAAATCTATTAATTTGTAAATATACCAAAAAAATCTATTAATCGACACATTTTAATTGATTGATGTAATATACCAAAAAAAATCTATTAATCGACACATTTTAGTTGATTGACCACCTCATGATGAATGATAATAATCCGTGGGTAAATATATATCCTTACTCACGGGTTTCGGCTCCATCCGGCCCAATCGGATTGTCCGTACCCAGGGTGGGTTGGACCTTCAACTTACGAAATCGGGCCTAGTCGGGAGCAGGTTATAAGAAATTTTATCCTGGTCAAGTATGGGCACAATCAAGTTTGGCCCAAAGCTTGCAAGTCTTACAATACATTAGGAAAATATTCTTTTTTTATTTGAAAATAAATAAATGATGATGAGGATAGATTTGTATCCAAGGAAATTTACAATCAAGAGTAAAGCAAGATGATCATGTCTGATGTTAAAACCAACATGGTAGAAAATAACTGCTTGCGAGAGTTGAGAAATGAGCTTCTTGCAAAAGCAACAAGCATGATATAGGAAACACCTGTAGGTTAACTTGCTGTCAGCACATTCATTGATATTCATCTGGAAATTCCAGTTGCTTGTTCCGAAACATTCTGTTTCGCCACCTTTTCTTCTTCTTAGTCCCGAATGCAGGCACATCTGAATACCGACCACAACATAAACCAAGTATTATCAATTTGCAACAGCATGATACATTTAACCAATAATATCTGAAGCAGCTTACAATAGGCTTTCAATAATAATAACCCAGTGCACTCCAAATTCTCCCTCAAGAATTTATTTTATATAAAAGAAGTTATTTCCAATGCCATATGTTTACCTCCAAATGGATATATAGAGTTGTAATGTACCTCTGCCCAAAAGCTCAAGAAAATAACTGCAGACAACACATCAAACCCGATTAATGTGATGCAAAATTTCCACTGAATATCATAAGTGTTGAGTTGTTTTGAATCTTTCTTCTTAGGGAATAACCTAAAGGGTCAAATCATACCACACAATGACAGCAGGTACCTCTTTATTATTTTATATTATATCATGCATATACATATTACGAGAAGCCCGAATTCTAGGAGGGGACTGTTAAAGTGGCATTCAAAATTTTGCAATCACAATTCTGATGATAATCCAGCAAAAAGAATTTCATTTTTATAGATGCTTTAAATAAAATAAATAGAAGCAAAGAGAAATAGTAACTGTACCTCGTTTTGACCTTTGGACGTTTGGAAGAATCTCAATGTAGCAAGTGTCTTTGAAAGATGTTATGACAAATATTTTGACACCATACTGTAAGAAGTCAATAGCATGCATTAGATAGTTGACATTTGAATGATATGCATATTTTTAAAATTGTTGCAACAACCAATTCTCATTTTTCCTGTTTAAACAATAATGGTACACTTCAAAGCACTGCACACGGAAACTGTATCGATTTATCTACGATATCTATAAATCATAGCACTTTGTTGGACGAACAAGTTGACGAAATCACAACACTCAATTGATGTGCAGGTCAGACAGACAATTCAACCAAAATTAAAGAAGGGAAATTCAGAACCTATCAGGCTATCACAAACAAGATAAAACAAAGTAATAGCTGGAGCTTACTGTATCTGCAGCAGCCTGCAAGGTAACATGATCACCCCATTCACCACTCCTATAAGCATCCACATGATGAGCAAGGTCAACAATTATCCAAAAGAAAAGAATGATTAAGTCAAGGAGGAGAAGAAAAATACTTGGACATCTTCTCCAGATAGTCATCATATGCCATGGGAACATACCCCTCATATATATCTGGATAAGACTTAAGCTGATTGTGCAAGATGCGAGACAACAAATGTTAAACATAAAACACACGTGCAATGAACAATTATTCAATGAAAAACTATAATACAAGCTCAATGAAATAAAAAGCCAAACTTCAGAACATAAGTGAAAGACCAACCTGATTTACAACTTGCTGCCGGACAAATTCATGATGCTCGGGAGTTCGATAAAATTGATCAGATAGAGCACGGAACTGGTAACATTACGAAATCAATGAGAAATCAAGTGTTTAATTTGCATTAAGCACTGCAGTAATTGCATGACCACTAGGAAGTATGCCAGAGGTCAATGGAAACTGATAAAAACTTAAGCATCAGGCAGGCATGAGATTTAATGTTAGTATCAACATTCAAAAGTTTCTCTAGCAATGGGACTCATGACCCTGGAAATTCATATAAGGGGAACCAATAGCAATCAAAAACCTATGCTTTAAATGGATAAGTGAGACCTAAGTATGGATGCATAATGAAAGTTTAGACACAGAACAAGGTCAACTAAACTTCCTGGAAACCTCATCAGTCTCAATATGTCAAGAAATCAGAGGCTTCCTTAATTTAATAAATTACAAATTTACACTAACACTGCACATACCATTTGAGACTTTATGCTTTCGGTTTTAAAAGCTAACCTGACAGTTGCCATCTCCTTCAACTTTAAGCTCGACCAAATTATAGACCTGCAATCTGTTGTAGCAGAATATGTCCAGAATCATATATTCATAAAGCATGTCAACCAAAGGGGAAAAGGAGAAAAGCAATCGAACCAAGTAAAAAGAGAGAGCCAAAGTGAATATAAACAATTCACAGGAAGTGACAGCCCCGGGAAACAAAGAAAGCAAACCTTTCTAGTAGCCTTTGATGATCTAATGTTGCTTCATCAACCGATGGTATTTCACCATTGATTCTTGGAACATGCTACACAAAACCAGAGACAAACCTTAAAGCATAAACTACAGAGCTACTTGAAATGTAAAAATCAAGAATCTAAAGTTTATAGTCATACTTACAGGTACAGGAACCATCTGATTTAGCCTTTTCCCCACTTCACCATCGAGGTTATACTCATCCATTAGCTCCAATGAATATGACCAATCCTCCTGACACTTTTCTTCAGGGCTAGAACATGAACTAGAAGGCTCTGTATCATCTTGCTGTTCTTGACCACAATCCTGGCCTACAATTCAGAAAACGGCATATAAACACAGCAATGCAACACATTAAAGACATAGCAGCAACTTCAAACATTGAACCAAACTTCACAATTTAACTTATACCAGAACCAAAGTCCCCAACAGACTGATCATTGCAATCCTGCTGATAATCAGACACTTGCAACTGCAATTCTTCTTCCTCTTCCTCCTCCCCTTGGTTTGGAGATTCCACGACTGTAAGTTGTGACAGTTCTTGAAGTTGAAGAGTATGAGCAATAGCCTCATCGTTCTCTACATTGCAACATTCTCCGGTATCATACTGATCCTCCTTATAATAACTTCCGGGGTAATACTCCCCATCTTCTTGAGTTAGCACACCACCATATCCACAATTATCATAAGGATCACTACTAAATAGTTGCAAACCCCACTTAACAAAATCATGTTCTTGCTCATATGTAATCATTTCCAAACGTAGATAATTCTCTTAACCCCAAAAGCTGTTTTTTCCTGAAATAAACAATTATAGAGGGGAAAAAGATGATAAAGTTTGGTTCTTTAGCAACAAAATGCAAAACCCAGATTCAGTAATAGCTAAATAACTTTACTTTCTTAAACCTTTAATTATAATTGATGGATTTGCAGCCAAAAGTGAAATAGATCAACAAGATTTTAGCCCCAAGAAGAATCAAATAAAAATTCCAATGGCATAAAAATAAACAATGAATTAACAGCAAAAGGTTCAGATTAGAAAACCCAAATCGTTAGATTAAACAATGACAATGTAGAAAATTAACATAGAAAAATCTTTAAATAAACAAAAGAAAAAAAAACAGACACATTAATCACACAAAAAAAAAGAAAAATAAATGCCATTATTGAAAATGATTTTCCACATACCAGAAAAGCTGAACGATATTAGAGGGAAGTTAATTAAGATAATTAATCCATGGAGATAAATAAAATGCGGGGTCGAGACGCCGCAGAAGTGAAAAGAGTGGAGTGTAGTGTGGGAAACAGTTTTATTTGAAGAGAAAATGTTTAGTTAAAAAGGGAAAGAAAATGGGGAAAGAAATAATACAGTAATAAAAATTTTAAAAGGATGATATAAGTGACTGTTGAGTGCGTTGCTTCCGTCAGTTGATAGAGAGAGTGCATGAGAGAGACTGACAGTCAACGTTAATTAACGTCTTTGGCATCTTCCCCATCTCTTCTTTCTCAGTTTTTGTCTACTTACCTATACTTATATTCTTTTTCCTGCAAAATTTCGCAATCCAGGGTTTCAAGGTGCGTGCAATATGTATATTTGAGTTTTGATTTACCTTCGTTGTTAACTAAGAAGATTATCACCAATAAGGGTTTGGATCAAGTGGTAAACGACTTGTTCCAGTTTAAGCAGGTCTCATGTTCGAGATCTTGCGTAGGTAGCTGTCCCTGTTGGGAGACTTACCCACCATGACCAGGTGCGCGATGCGGGTCGGATCCGAATTAGTCATGACAAAACCCTGAATGCCGGATGAAATATTTGTGGATTAGTCATGACAAAGCCCTGAATATATACTCAAAGTCCCAAACAAAAGATTATCAAACTAAATTTGATTAGATTTGAAATTCTTTGGGTACAAATTAATTAAGATAAGGAGAAATGTCTTCCAATAATTTAAAGAGTCAATTATTTGATACATTATTTAACTTCAATTATTAATATTATTGGTACGAGGTTTACTATGTAGAGCATCTTTTCTTTCCCTAATTAGTAGTAAGTAGTAAGTATTCTTGGAAGGTATTGATAATTGAGCAAATATATTATTGCTTTTAAGACCTTCCATGACATGATTAACCTTCTGAAAAAAAAATTAGGCACTTTGTAGTTTGAAAGCGACAGTTAAACTCTTTGAAATATCTCTTGCTAATTCCTTTTCTTTGTTCATAATTATTAATTAAAAAAATCTCAAAAAAAAAAAGAAGAAGAAAAACCCATTTCCAATGTTGTGTTTAAAAACAAAAAATAAAATAAGGTATGTACAAAGTGAGCAGGTGGCCCATGTGCTTCACTGCAACCCTAGCAGATTAAGTATGTCAAAAAACAGTTGTTGATTTGGAACTTATAAGCATCTTTTTGGAGTCTAATGAATGTACTAATATTCTTCTTTTTTTGTTCTTTCTTGCTATTAAATTTTTTTGACCTAATTAGTGAAAGAGAGTCATGTAAATTTTCCATTGATGGTCAAACCCATTGTCACCTTTAAACACAAACTAGGTTTTCAACGGTCTAAATTATATTTCGCCCTTTATTTTCTCTCTGCCATTTCTTCCCCTTCAAAACTATCCATTCATTCAAACAAAACTTTTTTCCTCCATTTTCCTATCTCTCATCAATTCTGTTTCCTACTATGGAATGCAACCATATTGTTTAATTTGTTTCTCATGACTCCATTCTGAGATATATCATTTTGTGGGTTACTTGACATCTAAGTAATTGAAATGACCATAAAGAAGATTGATACATGCAGAATAATTGTTTACATTTTGATATTGATATCTATATTTTGGCTTAATGGGGTTGTTAGTCAAGATTACGACGAGGAGGCGGAGGAAGCCGGTGGCGGTGGCGGTGGCGGTAGTCAGAATCTGGAGAACAACCCGGCCGCTGTTCAGTTATTCTCTGACGTTGCTTTCAGCCGCTTCTCTAACATTTCCTCTGTTTTCAAGGATGATATTAAGAAACAATTTGGTTTTTGCATAACTGATGTGTAAGCCTCTGTAAATTTATATGAACACATTATGAATAAGTTTTTTATGTGTCAAAATCAAAACCCAATGTTGCATTTTTCTATTGATTGCAGTGATAAAGATTGGAATGATGCATTCAATTTCTCAAAGAACACCAATTTCTTGGGCAATTGTGTCAAAACAACTAAAGGTGCAATACCCTGAAACTTTTGTAGTATGGTTTTAATTCTGCAAAATTGATCATTTTCTTTTGGCACAAATTGTGATATTTTTGTGTTTAACAGGAGACATGGCGCAACGCCTGTGCACAGCAGCAGAAATCAAGTTCTACTTTGAAAGTTTCTATCAGAGTGGCCAAGGGAAGAAGTCTGGTTTTTTGAAGCCTAATAAGAATTGTAATTTAACAAGTTGGCTTTCTGGATGTGAGCCAGGATGGGCATGTAGTGTTGGCAAAGACCAGAAAGTTGATCTCAAGAATGCCAAAGACATGCCTGTGAGAGTCAAGACTTGCTTACCTTGTTGCCAGGGCTTCTTTTGCCCGCGCGGAATTACTTGTATGATACGTAAGTATGAGCAAAAGATATATAATTAAGAACTGGGAAACTAATTTGTTCATATATCTGTCATAATCAAAGCTTGATTCTTTGTTTTGCTAATTTCTTCTTATTCATTACTGAAGCTTGTCCATTGGGTTCTTACTGCCCACTTGCAAAGTTCAATAAGACTACTGGAATATGTGACCCGTAAGTTCATTCTTGTTTTAAAATTCATTTAATTTCATTTCATCTTCTATATTCCTAATCTTTACTTGTTTTGCAAGTAATAATAGCATCACTAATAACATTAGCAGAACTCCTTTGCAGATACCGATATCAACTACCTCCTGGTAAACCAGACCATACATGCGGAGGAGCTGATATTTGGGCTGATATTACCAGTAGTAGTGATATATTTTGTTCAGCAGGATCATACTGTCCTTCTACTATCCAAAAGAATCCTTGCACTTCAGGGTATTCAAATTATCCCACAACTTCTACCTAGCTATGATACATAGTTATACGTCTTTTCTTTGATACATTTGATCTTTTTGAGTTGTTTTATATTGATGGGATATGTTTCATACTTTCTGATTACTGTTCTTTGTTTGTTTGTTTCAGACATTACTGCAGAGCAGGTTCTATAGCTCAACAATGTAAGTTTTCCCTCAAATTGTTGCTTGAAAACTAGATATATAGGAGTAATTCTCCTTCTAAGGATTAATAGCAATGTATATTACATATATGTCATTTCTTGAATGATTAATTATCCATGTTGATTTTCTTCTTTCTTTCCTGGTAGTGTGACAGAGGTCAATTAACATTTAACCAATTATTCAACTTTGCAGCTTGTTTCCGGTTGGCAACTTGTAATCCAATGTCAGCAAATCAAAATATTACTGCCTATGGACTCCTGATTTTTGTGAGTGAGCAGCTTACCTTTTTGTATATAAACAAATTGATATTTTCATTTGCCTTGATAATGTTTTGCTTTGAGATAAAGACTGACTCTTGAAATTTGGCCATTATAGGCTGGATTAGGTTTCCTGCTAGTCATTATATACAACTGTTCTGATCAAGTTCTTTCAACTAGAGAAAAGAGAAAAGAGAAATCTAGAGAGAAAGCAGTTCAAAGTGTAAGAGAAACAGCGCAAGCACGCGAAAAATGGAAATCTGCAAAAGATATAGCCAAGAAGCATGCCATTGGGCTGCAAACACAGCTATCAAGAACATTTTCCAAAAGAAACTCTAAAAAAGTACCAGACCTTACTAGAGGTGTAAGTCAAGCAAAGCCTGGAACAGATGCTGCTTTACCCCCCATGCCCGGTTCATCGTCTCAACAAACAAAAAAGAAGGATAAAGGGAACCTGACAAAGATGTTACAAGAATTAGAAGATAACCCTGACAGTTATGATGGATTTAATATTGAAATTGGTGACAAAAATATGAAGAAAAATGCACCAAGGGGTAAAGCATTGCATACTCAGAGCCAAATGTTTAGGTATGCTTATAATCAAATTGAGAAGGAAAAAGCTATGCAAGAGCAGAACAAGAACTTGACCTTCTCTGGGGTAATTTCAATGGCTAATGATACTGAAATTATAAAGAGGCTTACTATTGAGGTTGCTTTCAAAGATTTAACCATCACTTTGAAAGGAAAAAACATACATCTAATGAGGTCTGTAACTGGGAAATTATCGCCTGGTCGAGTTTCAGCTGTTATGGGACCATCTGGAGCTGGAAAAACAACATTTCTTTCAGCTTTGACAGGAAAAGCACCAGGTTGTATCATGACTGGTACCATTCTTATAAATGGAAAAGATGACCCTATTCAAGCATATAAGAAAATCATTGGTTTTGTTCCACAAGATGATATTGTTCATGGAAACTTGACAGTGGAGGAAAATCTATGGTTCAGTGCTAGATGCAGGTATATATATATATGCCACACTTGTTTCTAACTTTTCTATCATGCAGGAATAACTTCTCTACAATTTGACTCACTGTTTTTTCCTGATTAATTTAGACTTGCTGCTGACCTGCCGAAACCGGAAAAGGTTCTAGTTGTTGAAAGAGTGATTGAATCTTTGGGACTTCAGCCTGTGAGGGATTCCCTTGTTGGGACAGTGGAGCAGAGGGGAATCTCTGGAGGTCAAAGGAAACGAGTGAATGTAGGGCTGGAAATGGTCATGGAACCTTCACTTCTTATATTAGATGAACCAACATCTGGTTTGGACAGTTCATCTTCCCAATTGCTACTTAGAGCTCTTAGGCGTGAAGCTCTTGAAGGAGTCAACATTTGCATGGTCGTTCATCAGCCAAGGTGAGTTTTATGTGACTCATGTCATGGGATAGTTGAATTTCATAAAGAGTTATTATTTGGTACACCGTCAGTGGAGTTTTTGGACTCCACAAAGCGGGTTAAAATGTTGACACGTACCCTGAGAGGACACATGTCACCCTTCTAACCTCGCATGTACAGTCTGCTAAACTCCACTGACAGTGAACCTAATAATAACTCTGTCATAAAATATGCGGTGTTTAATACTAACAGATACCCAATCTTCATTTTGTTGCATTATTTCAGCTATACATTGTTTAGGATGTTTGATGATTTGATACTTCTAGCAAAGGGTGGTCTAACAGTATATCATGGATCAGTGAAGAAAGTTGAAGAGTATTTTTCTGGCCTTGGAATTACAGTTCCGGAACGTGCTAATCCTCCGGATTACTTCATTGACATTTTGGAGGGTATAATAAAGCTAAGTCCAAGCACAGGCTTGACTACTAAACAACTGCCTGTAAGATGGATGCTTCACAATGGCTATCCTGTTCCCATGGATATGCTGAAGCTCATCGAGGGAACAGAAGCATCCTCCGGTGATTCAACTCATGGAGGAAGTTCTCATGGTGGAAGCTCACACGGTGGTGGCGGTGATGGTGGTGGACAGGAACCACAGTCTTTCGCCGGTGACCTTTGGCAGGATGTGAAATGTTCTGTCGAGACCAAAAAGGACAGCCTACAACATACTTTGTTAAAGTCAATTGACTTGTCACAGAGGGATACACCTGGTGTTTTTAAGCAATACAGATACTACCTTGGAAGGTAAGACAATGAATCCCTTAATAATCCTTGGAAAAGAAGTAAACTGTATTGAAATGATCAATTGTATCCACGTAGCAAATCTGACGGCCGTTAGTCATGTGACAACACGTGACCAACGGACCGTCCAAAAAGGACTAACGGGTTCACTTTTGCAAAGATTTTTTTTGGGTATTTAGCCATCTTTTATGTCTGTTCATTTTCCAACCATGTTTGAATTATGATTATAGTGAATGATCAAACCCTCTTATGTCTGGTTTTTTCTGGCAGGGTCGGAAAGCAACGGCTACGGGAGGCTAGGACACAAGCTGTGGATTACCTAATTTTATTGCTTGCTGGAATTTGCTTAGGAACACTTGCTAAAGTGAGTGATGAAACATTTGGTGCAATGGGTTACACATACACAGTTATTGCAGTTTGTAAGTTAAAAAACACCCCTCAGATTCTTGAAGCTATGAATATATAAGTAAAATTTCTTACAAATTATCAAAGATTTAATCCGAATTCGATTGCTTTTTTCAGCTCTCCTCTGCAAGATTGCAGCTCTTAGAACCTTTTCTCTGGATAAGCTACACTACTGGAGAGAGCGTTCTTCTGGTATGAGCAGTCTGGCTTACTTTCTTGCCAAGGATACAATTGACCATTTCAATACAATTGTCAAGCCTCTTGTGTATCTCTCAATGTTTTACTTCTTCAACAATCCAAGATCATCTTTTTCCGACAATTACTTCGTCTTAGTCTGTCTGGTTTATTGTGTAACTGGTCTGGCTTATATATTAGCCATCCTTTTCGAACCGGCTCCAGCTCAACTGGTAAGAAATTGTAAATGTTGTTCTCACAACAGAAAAATACTCAAAACTTCCATCAAATTTTAACCCTAATTTTGCTTTTTTTTGCAGTGGTCAGTTCTTCTTCCGGTTGTTTTGACTCTGATAGCAACTCATAATGATAACAGCAAAGTTGTTGATACGATAGCTGATTTGTGCTATACTAAGTGGGCTTTGGAAGCCTTTGTTGTATCAAATGCTAAAAGGTTTGCCTTGAATTTCAGAAGTTTAGAATTCCCAGTAGTGTTTTATTGTGGATTTTGATCATAATCTTGTGTTTTTTTATGTTTTTTTTTTCAGATATTCTGGAGTTTGGCTGATAACTCGATGTGGTTCACTTTTGCAAAATGGTTATGATCTTAAGCATTTCCATCGTTGCCTCATCTTCCTTATCCTAACTGGTATAGTTAGCCGAGCTTTTGCTTTCTTTGCCATGGTAACCTTCCTAAGGAAATAAACTTGGCCCTTTTCTCATTTTTTCCTTCTCATTCTTCATTTTGACCCGTACCAAAAACTGAGAAACTTTACCCAGATTCTGCCTAATGTTGTAAAACTCAAAGAAAAACTGATGTAGTGAATTGTTAGATGATTCAAGAGAAGCCAGGGAATAGTTTCATCTGGAAAAATGTACAATGTATTATTGTAGCTAAGTAGCTCTTCTTAGGGACATCTTCTTGTGCTATTTGCTTAACATATTCATTGTTTATGAATGATCATTTATACAAAATCCTCCTGATTGATTCCTACCCATTTTCAACTTTCCCCCATTCGTTATCCAATTTTTCTTAGCATTTATCTAATGAGTATGTGAAATGGATTCGACATGGCCCAAAATGAATACAAACTTGGCTGGCCATATGTTTCTGAGTGCATGTTCCTTCAAGCTATTGAAATTTTCTACAAAGAATTAGTATATTCTGACTCTCATCAAACTTGATCAACTGATCAATTCAAGCACAATAAAGTTAGCGTACCAAATGACCAATGTTAAAAACTTACAATGAAAAATTAAGGCAGTGTCAAAATTTGATTAAGGAGGGTAATTTTTGTGGCCAAAAACGATTTTAACCCTCTTTCTTTGAAGTTGGAAACTTCATTGTTAATCAGGACAGAGATTCGTGATTAACTAATCATGCGCGTATGCAGAAAGAAAGAGTTCATTTCCAAACCGTATTTCCCATAAACTTCAGAGCTGGAACACCTCTTATCTCCATATCAACTAACGGTGACTGAATCAACCTCAAATTGGCAAGTTCTGGATCTTTCTGGATCATATCAAGGGCACGCATCTGCTCCTGCATTATTCAGAAACAGATTTAAGTTGGTTACGTTTGTAGAAGCTCTGATGTTCACTACTTGGTACTTACTAAGCAGAAGAAATATATTTACCTTCCTTTTCGTCATGCAAAACTTGCAATCGGATGTGGACAAAGGTAAAATCTGATTAACAATAAGCCTCTGAACAGGAACGCATTCCTTCCTCAAAGATGCATGCAGCCTAGATGACTCATTTATTGC
Source organism: Corchorus olitorius (assembly GCA_001974825.2). Classification (NCBI taxonomy): domain Eukaryota; kingdom Viridiplantae; phylum Streptophyta; class Magnoliopsida; order Malvales; family Malvaceae; genus Corchorus; species Corchorus olitorius. Next base: position 97,157 of record AWUE01016441.1, read on the forward strand.
CATTACCTTCAAAGGGAAATTTAAAACAGAAAATATAGATTAATAAACCAATCACAGATAAACAATGTCACATTCAAGCAGCCAAGAGCAGAACTTTTGCTTGGTGATACCCAACAGAACAACATATGTCTAGAGAGACCAAAGCTGATCTCCTTATTCTATTAACTTTTGCTTGATAAGCCAGCCACAAACAGTCAACACAAGAGTTGTGGAGAATAATGTAAGTAGTGCACAGAAACGTTAGCAAGTTTTCTCATTTTACCAACCCAATCCAACTATCTAATCTAAATGTCACTCTTACTAGAAGACAACATTATACAAATATAAGTAGATCTACAAGACAATTGATTATTCACTCAAGTCGGGAGTTCATGACAGTAAAAATACATAAGTATAAAAAAGGTGGAATCAGGGTGTTACCGTCGGTATGGTTACTATAACAAACTCAGTGGAATTGGAATCCCGGAAAAGGTCTCGCACTTTTGCCATCCTCTCCCTTAGTTGCTCTAGTTTGTCAGGCTACATATTTTGCAAATAGTATGATTAGAATTTAACAAGGATTGAAATGTCCTGAAGAAAAATATCTGCACTTACTGCATTGTGTTGTGCTTCTGCTTTCCCAATAAGAGATTTGAATGCTGAAGTTGCTGAAGCTAACTTCTGCTTCAGCTGGATTGACAGAAGAAACAGAGTTTAAATAAATACGTAAGACTAGAAAGAGAAAAAAGAAAAGCTTGTCCATAATAAGAAACAAAGGAAAGCAGATTAAAAGATTGTTATCTCTATGATGCTCTTTACATAACATCAATCAGAACAGAGTAAACTAATGACTCATTCTTGGGACCCACATATGAATGCAGAACAACAATGCTGGAATTTTGAATATAACCAAAGTTTCATTATATACCTTCATCATTTTGCCTATGGATGCATCCAAAAAGTCAGGCAGGGACAGAAGCCGAAGTGTATGGCCCTGTCAAACATTCAATAACAGAACTGGACAGTGAATATTTACTAACTTCAAAAGTAGATGAATATGCTTAAGTTTGAAAGCAATTTCGTATTCACTGACCGTGGGTGCAGTATCAAACACTATACGACTAAACATGCTATACTGTGGTGATTCAAAAAATTGCATAACCTGCAAAGAAACTGGGTTAGGATAAAAAAAACAGTATAAATTATATAGAATATCATGTTAAATTGTACAATTTGATCGAAATGGATGAAGGGATACACATACCTTTGAAATTGCAAGAGCTTCATCTAAGCCAGGTGGAGGGGTATCCAACAGCTCTCCTAGTTTTAGATCTCCTAACTGTAAATGTATTAACCAAAAAACATCAAGGACAATAACATATGAACAAGTACTAAACTAAAAGACAAGATTCCTAGAGCACCAAAGAGAACTATTTTTATTCACCTGATCAGCAAGCATCCCAAGGCCCATGCTATTCATAAAATCTTTGGCACCCCCATCAATCTTCTTATTTGCAGAACGGATATCCTCCTTAGCTTTCTCTGGGTCTATCTGCCATATTGCTAAAATTTAAACATATGCATCAAATCAAAAGTGTGGAAATATATCAATCATAAGAAAATAAAAAATGAATCATATACCTCGAGAGCAAACAAAGGAGAATTTAACCCTTCAATAGGAACAAGACTCCCTCCTGTCAAATCCTAAAGATACATAACAAACAAACTAGATAGTTAAAGAACTGCTCCTTAAATAACTTCTATCCAAAAATAAATTGAGAAATCCGAAACAATTGAGCATTTTCACAAAAGAGTTAAAACATGGAAGCATATTTCAATACCTGGGCAAAAGAATCACTCAAGGAGTGAGCAGGATCAGTTGAAATCACAATGGTTGGGTGCCCGTAATCAGCAAATTTGACAGCAAGGGAAGCAGCACAGCTTGTTTTTCCTACACCTCCTTTCCCACCTAGAAAGTAATATTTACGTTGCGGTCCAATCACCATTTCATCAAACCCAGAAACTGCAGCAACTGAATCAATGGCAGTTGACACAGATCTCACTGCAATGAAGAACATTTGGACAAATATCACAACCAGTTCCAAGGCAGTTTATTAAACTTCATTGTGCCTAAAATTGCAGCTTAAGTTTTGTAATAGGATATGAAAGATAGTTCAAATTAGAAGAACCTTCCTAGAGATAACCCATACTTAAAAGCTCCACAAACTACTCATATCATTGATATTGAATTCTGTCACAGTAAAATTTCCTGATGCATGCTTCTGGCCCTAAATAACTCGGATGCCAATACATATTCGAAACTTGGAAAAATAAACACAGTTAAAAAATGCAATATTTCCAATTACTTCTCAACAAGGAAAACAAACAACTACCATAAATCACCACTTGATCAATGTTGTAAACAAAATAGTAGAAAAGAGGAAAGGGTTACCTTGAAAAGGTAAGGTTTTTGGTCTTTTATATGTTAAAGCTGAAATAGAGCTGAAATTTGCTGCGCTTCCATGAAATTGAATGTGATTTCGAGGTTTTGGTATGTAAGGAAACAGAGTGATGGGCGTGAAGTTTCCTGGGGCAAGTTTAACGTGACGGAAGCAGCGAGATAACATCTTAGAACAAAAAACTGAGCAGCCAAAAACAATTTAGATTTTGTGGGGAGTTCGATTTCAAGTCAACTTGTTCGTACTTCGCTGTGTAAAGTGCAGAAGAGAGACGACAGGGGGCAGGGGCGGCAAGCCGAGGAGGGTTTTAGAGAGGGTTTAGGCTTGTAGGCCTTGAGGAGTCGCCACGTCATAAGCCCAAATTTGACGTGTCAAGCAAATTTCTTTTTCTTTTTTCATTGATTTCGTTATTTACGTTTAGAAAAAAAGAAGAAGAAATCACAAAAGGCTTTCAAGCCCAACTTTTCGGGGCTTAAGGGCCCAAACAAGCTTAATTAGGATTCTGATCCAGCAGATAGCGTAAGAGGCCGTGGATTCTGATCCAACGGCCCCTAGGCCCTATCCATCAGTTCAATAATATATCCAACGCTCTCCCTTTTAAATTTGAAGGGCTTTTTTTTATTATTATTTAATTTGAAGAGCATTTGAAAGTATTCATGACCTATATCAATTCCAAGATATGTCCATAAATTTGTTCTAAGATTATAAACCCAAAAGCGGTAGCTACATTTCGTGCTACACCATCCCAGTTTGAAAATTAACAATATCTTGTGGCTCTTGATGGTGAAATCATATTCAAGGGCAGAAGCAGAAATCTTCTGATAGATGTGCCTGTAACAAGCAATTTCTCTTGACTGCGGAACATCCTTGCATTCCCTAGTTGATGGGTTCCAAATCAACAACTTAACATTGACACATTGAACTCCGAGCAGTAATAACCCCCTACACCAACTTAAGGGCATGCCATAGGCAGGCTTGGGGGGATTGCCTTGGCGCTCAAAAATCATTGTTTTCGGAAGCTCAATCTTTGTTGTTTCTCTCGAGAAGGTGGGGCTGAAATCAAGTGTGTGGAAGATTGGACAATTTCCCTCAAAATCATTCTGAAAATCTTCGTTCATTTTCATTATGATGATGGCTAACTTGTTACAATTAGCAGCAGACTGATCAAAGTGATGCTCGATGAAATAGGGAGAAGAGATTAAAGATTTCCAAGACTTCCACACAGCCTTGAACCGAATAAGAGACTTAACAGATAATCTCTTTAGGATTTCTATGTAGATTTCCTCCGGCAACTGACCCTGATGAGCCGCCACCATATTTTTTTCTTCTTGACCCTGATGAGCCGCCACCATATTTTTTTCTTCTAGCTTGGATGGAATCACATAGTGTCCTAAAAAAGTAATACAAACCAAAGTAATAAGAATCGAAGCAAAACTAGAGTTGAAATTCTTGAATCAAGTGGCAATAATTAAGTCAATTTTTATGGATTCTAATAACAAAAAATTAAAAGCTGACAAGGTAAAGAACCGAACCACGAAAGAAGCGTAGCACCTTCGAAACAAGATAGCGTCCAATTCCTGTTAAACAAAAGAAGCCAAGCCCCCAAACCAATTAGCTGAATGCATAAGGCAACATTATAACTGCAAGAGTCATCAGATGAAAATTGAAACCCAACATGCCACCACTTCCCTATTAAAAGCCCCAGCGATTATAAATATAAAAGAAACTTGATTTGATAACAAAATTCAATTAAAAACTTACAGTTCGTGAAGAACTTCTGTACGAGAGAAAGTACATTTTTGAACATTCAATTTTTATGGACATCTCATGGTTTGTTAAATAGACTACAAAGGAAGCTAGGTGAGAGGCCACTAACAAGCTTTATTGAATAAAAATAAAGAATTTTTTGCTAGATTTATTGAAGGAAGTCTTAACCAAAGCGGTGCAAAACAATTACCTAGAGAACAGAGCGGGAAGAAGAACAGAGCACCAACAACAACAACACCGGCAACCAATCAACCACCACACCAGACAGAGCTTCCGACAAGAATAACCCGCAGCAACAAGCCAAACTTAAGCATCAGAATTCATCAGGAATAGAATGAGAAAAGGGGGAGCGTTGGACATTATTGAAGTAATGTAAACATGGGCCGTTGGATAAGAATCCACAGCCTGTTATGCTATTGGTTGGATCAGAATCCCAATTAAGCTAGGCCTTTAAGCCCTGAAAAGTTGGGCTTGTAAGCCTTTTGTGATATCCCATTTTTTTTTCTTTTAAACGTAAAAATAACGAAATGGAAGTAAAAATTGGTCAACCCATTCAATGCCTTTTATGATGCTAATAATTTCTCGTTTGCACTTATTACCAAAATCCATTACATTAAATCCCTAAGATTTGATAGTTGCATAGCTACGTATGATGACCATTCAATTTGGAACGGAGGGAGTAATAAACAAGTAAATAGATATAGATTTTAGGAATATAATTGATTTGTTGAGTATATATACATGATTAATTCATCATTACTCTTCAACTTTATTCCTCCAATTGAAAAAGGTATAGTTAGAGCCATATAGATTATAAAACACCTCTCAAATAGATGGTATAACCGCAAAGTAATCCTGAAAAGACCACGATTCGATTGCAAGCTACGTCAAAGCAACACCCAAAAAAAAGCCCACTTTCTACTGATTTCATATCTCTGCATATGATGTCCCACTCGCAAGTGAGACGGTAAGCCCAATTCTTGAACCAACCTCACCTCTGAAAGCTCCTCCTCATCTTCTCGGACACTAAATTTTTCCCATACTAATTTTTTATGACTCATTTTCAAATAATACGTCAACTGCAATAAACCCAACAACCAGTCACTCTTCCTTTGCTTTTAAGCTATAGCTCTGATCATATAGCTTGGCTCAAAAACCCTGCTCATCACTCTCCTTGTGTCTTTAATGTTTACATTGGCCTGCAGGCATTGGTGGGGTGGATTGAAGGTACAACATTCATGGCAAGCCAAGGCGATTTAGTAGTTAATAACATATCGTTGGAGATTGTAAGTTTGGGGTTTATTCTAACTTTTAGCCTGTTTCATTCTAACTTTTGTTCATTTTAAGTTTGGGGTCTGTCTGATTTGGCCTGTTCCTAATGTAATTCCAGAGGAAAAAGAAGCTTAGTGGACAGCAGAAGAAAGAGGCACTTGAAAGAGAGGTATGGGAATGAATCATCTGTCATTCTCTTCTCTTTATACCCTATTTTGTACCAATGCAATAGTGTTTGAAAGAATAAAAATGTGTAGATATAACCCCAGACATCTAATAGGTGATGGGTCTCCATAAATGTGTGTGTGTATATATATAACTGCAACTTTGCAATAAATTGATCATTTATGGATCAATGGCAGAAAAGTGCATTGTTTTTCTTTCATTGATTTAGTAGGACCTCTCTTTCTTACAACAAAACAGTTTTTATATAGTATAGTATAGTATGATTTAAACTTCATTCATATTAATTAGTGTTTGATGATATTTCATAATCATTGTTTATTGATGAGTTTCTTCTTAAGTACTCAAAGGGGTTGTGTTAATGTAAAGGCAATATCATTTCTTTCTCCTTTTAAAGCAATATTTCTGTCCATGTTTTTTCTTTTGAAATATTAGGCTTTTGTCATCACTTAATTAAGAAGGTTACACACTGGACACATAAGACAATGTAGAAGTTATTGCCTCTCAAGAAAGTTATGTCGATGTGCTAACCCTTTTTAGTCAGCAATCCAAGAAATGCTATTTTCCATATTATGATTCAAAGGGTGTGTAAAAACTTTTCCGTTTCTGTCAAGTTTTCTATCAGTTGGCAGCTGGCTTGAAACAATATCAAATGAATGAGTTTGTTGATGATTGATTTTCCATTTTAACAGGTCTCCATGCTTCAGAAAATGCTAAATCAAGAAGAGAAGATGCATGAGATTCTGACACGAGTTCATCAACAAGAGGATGGTTCTTCCATCCCTATCCCAAGTTTCCTCCCTCCAAAGGTAAGGCTTTTTTTTTTTGGCATTTCTAAATTCTAATTTCTATTGAATACAGATATTATAATGTTGATGAATGCCTTCTTAGGATAACTATGAATAATGAAAGATCATATGGATGCTACCTTGATTGATCCAAGAAATGATCACTCACATTACATAAATAAAAAATCCCATGATGTAATTTTCTTGCCAATTCGATTTATATTTGCAGATGAAGGAGCTTTTAGCAGAATTGGCTATGGTTGAAGGTGAAATCGCTCGATTAGAAACCCAAATAAGCCAACTTCAAGTTGGTGTCAAGCAAGAACAGGAAGTAACAAAGGAAATAAAATCGAAACAGGGGTTACCTGGGAATGTTATGTTTAATCTTCAAGGGCTTCCTTATAATACACCTAATCAAAACCCCATCATGAAACAAGGTGGCCAAGATCAGAAGATGCCTTTTGAGACCAAGGCTTTGCATTTTATAAGCAAAGCTATTAAAGGGGATTATACTCTTAGTGACTTCAGTCTAAATGATAGAATGGGAAACTCAAGAGTAATTTCTGATCAGAAAGAAAATCAGTACCTTGGGGAAGTTAAATTTCAAGAGAGGATTCCAAGGAAAAGTGGCTTGTTGAAGGCTCCTTCACCGTTAAGAGACCCTAGAAATCCATCACCCAGAGTAAGGAACTATAGAAATGAATTCTGATTTTGATGAAGAAAAAGAAAGGGTTTATAATGATGAATTTGTATATACTGAGACTTCTTTTTTTTTTTGGTTTCAGCCAACAAGGGAAAGGATTCCTGATTCAAACTGGGAACTTCCTCCAAAATCTCTATCGAGCACTCTACTTTCAGATGAGAACATTCAAACTTGGCATCCAAACAAGTTATCTGAGAATATCATGAAGTGTTTGAACTTTATATTTGTCAGGCTACTTAGAACATCAAGAGCAATGGAACTTGAGAAATCAGGGCCTATTACCAGGACTATGAATACTCCTTTAAGCTCAAGAAGCTTTAGAGTGGAAAATCCCCTGAATCCAAAGTCAAGTCTTGCATTACAGAAGGAAGCCAGGCAACAAGACCCATATGGTATATTCAATATGGAAGAGTCAATTCCCAGAGATATTGGCCCTTACAAGAACCTTGTCATTTTCACATCAAGCTCTATGGACCCAAAATGCATTTCCAGTTCAAGTTCTATTCCTTTACTCAATAAGCTAAGGTACTTTTGAATTTTGGTTTTGTTTAATCTAAGAAAATCCAGATTCTGATAAATTTCTCTGTTTTTCCATCTGCAGGGTGTTGATGAACAATCTTCAGAAAGTGGATTTGAGAGCATTGACTCACCAGCAGAAATTAGCATTCTGGATCAACATGTACAATGCCTGTATCATGCATGTATAGTATGGAATATAAACTCTTTTGCTTGATGATTTGTGTTTAATCTAACAACTAAACCCAAAGCTATTATTACAGGGATATCTCCAATATGGTGTACCTAATACTCCTGAAAAATTTCTGGCGCTGATGAACAAGGTACATATACTTTGAATGTTTCTTTGGGTATCAGATTCTGACATAACTCTGAGAAAATAACAATGCAAAAATGAATTCCAGGCGAGTCTTAACGTTGGAGGAAACACAATAAGTGCTCAAGCAATGGAACACTATATTCTAAGGAAATCACCACCTTCCAACATAAAAGAGGTACTACCAACATTTTTACTGTCCCTCTGCTTCTTCTTCATCATTTCCACCATTAATCTCCTGAAAAAGCATGATTTTCTGGAAAAGGGTTATCAGAAGAATGACAAGGAAGACCAAGAAACCATGGTTCGGAAACTTTATGGACTCGAGTTAATGGATCCCAATGTCACATTTGCTCTGTGCTGTGGAACTCGATCTTCTCCTGCAGTAAGTACAATTAGAACTCTTAAATCAAAATCTAAAATGAACCAGAAACTAAAATGAATTTGCTTAACAGGTGAGAATATACACGGCTGATGGAGTTGCAGCTGAGCTGGAGAAATCAAAACTGGAATACTTGCAAGCTTCGGTGATTGTGACCAATACAAAAAGGATTGCATTGCCTGAACTTCTGCTTAGAAACATGTTTGATTTTGCAATGGATATAAACTCTTTAGTCCAATGGGTTTGTCAGCAATTACCTACTTCTGTCTCATTAAGGAAATCAATGGTGGATTGCTTCAGGAGCCATAACAGTGGCAAGATTTCCATCACTGTTGAGAAAATCCCTTATGACTTTGAATTCCAATATCTGTTAGCAATGTAAACAGATTGGTTTCCAATCTACTTAAAAATAAGGGATCAAGACAAGAGCTAATCAATTTTATTTCATTCTCTCCATATTCTTTTCCAATCCAATTTAATTGTAAACAAAAGTAAAAACAAAAGTCTTTATTTGTTTTATTTTCTAATTCTGGGTTTTTGATCAGAAATGAACTGTTGAAGCAATAATTTGGCGTTGACTGGTGTCGGCGTTGACATTATCATTGCCATTGTCATGATCATAAAGTTGGTATATGTTTTTATTATATACAGTAGTTGAAATTACCAAGCCACTCGTGTTGAGACTTTTTTGAAACTTTCAGATGGTCATCCTGGTCTCCATTCTTTATATACTCAGAATTCAAACTTTTCCAGAAAGGAAATCCATGAAAGATTCCTCTTTCTTCTATTTTTCCCTCGAAATGTTGAATGAAGCAAGCCTCTGAATTCATACATGTCATGCAAAGACTATTTCAAACGATAAGAATTAGTACTTTATTCTAATATTATACATGATGATTATTTCTAAAATCAGAAGGTGATTCTAAGATAAGATCGTTTGCTTTGAGACCCATATATATCTCCTTTATTTTATTTTAATAAATTCCTAGGACTTTAATGGGGAAGGTTAAATATCAAGATTCAAAACAACAAATAAACATTTTTTTTTATCCCATCAGGTATCAGGGCTTAGGCCTGATTAATCCGGATCCAACTAGCGTCGCGCACTTGATCAAATATTCTTTAACTTTCTGTTAATGTCTTTAAATTTTGAGATTACAACAGTAATCAACTGCAGTCCCAAAAAAGAAAAAAGAAGAAAGAAATAATTAACTATAGTCAATGAATTTTCCAAGTAAATTAATCACAAAAAATTTACAGTTAAATGTGTTACCAAGTTATTAAAAAATTTACTTACATCACCATCTCAATTTTGTTTAATCTTTTTGTTGATTGATTGAGTAAACTAAAAACACAAAATCTGTATTTTTTTCACTTCTGTCAAAATCAATTGAGCCTACCTACAAAATAAACTAAGATTCTGAAAAAAAAAGAAACAAAAATCTAAAAGATTAAAATAATTAGCCGCCATGTATAATCCAACTCATCTGGGCGCCAAGGAGACCGAAATGCCTGTCGGAACATTCATATTGTCGAACCAAATCCTCGAATCCAGATATAGCTTGGAAATCTTACCAGCCACGCGTCCCATATCTGGCCGTTTGTCTTGGTCCACGTGGACGCAATCCAACGCCAGACGTATCAACTTCTCCGCCACCTCCACTGGAAATGAATCATTCAACCTCCTGTCAATCCACCTCCTTACCGCTTCCCTCCCCTGCGCAACCACGGCCGCCGCCGTCTCCGTCACAGACGTCCTCACGAAATCACCTGTCTTTTTATCATACCGGTACTTCAACGGCTCCTCCCCTGACAATAGCTCCAAAACCACCACTCCGAAGGCGAAAACATCTGATTTCTGTGTTGCGATGCCGGTGGATCTGAACTCCGGTGACATGTAACCTCTCACTCCTTCGAATTGCCTCTCTCCACTATTAGATCTCTTCAATTTCGTGAAATTTGCGGCCTGACCATCTTCAATTACTTCTCCGATTTCTGTTTCGCGTTTCAAAGAGCCGATTTCTTGCGTTCCGTTCTCGTCCGCTTCGCCGCAAAGCTGTGCCGTGCCAAAATGGCAAATCTTAGCATTAAAAGAAGGCTCTGTTATTATAATGCTACTGCTCTTAATGTGATTGTGAACTATGCTGAGATTCAATCCGGTTTTGTTGTGAACATAATCGAGGCCGTGAGCAAGGTCGGTAGCGATCTGCATTCTAGACATCCAGGTGGAGAGAACAGTAAAGCTCGGATTCCTAGGGTTTCTCAAGCAATCAACAAGATTTGACCCTTCAATAAACTCATAAACGAGGTAAATATGATCGCCGGAGATGGAAGCGCCAAGGAGTCTAATAATACTCATGTGATGGCTTCTACAAATGACGGACAATCGTTCTTTGAGTTCAGAAGTTTCGATTTTTCGCCGAAACTTGCGTTGGAAAACGACGGTGTCACGGCCACGGAGGTTACAGCGCCAGCAAGCGGCGGTGGAAGCGGATGAGGAAGAAGTGGAGTAGCGTTTAGCTAAGAAATTGTTGGTGGCGGCTCGGATTTCAGATATGTTGTAGATGTGAGGACTTTCCGAGATGGTATCGCGGAGGCTTGAGAGGGAAGTTCGGCTTGAAACTGAAGTCTCCCAGGACAAATCTTTGGTGTAAGATGAAGTGGAAGTGTAAGCTGCGCTGTTGGGATTAGAAGAGGAGGGAGCTGAAGAATGGGTCGGGCGATCTGATGGAGGAGTTCGAGACGACTGAGTCCGGCGAGATGAGGGAGTTCGAGGGGACTGATTCGGGCGAGTTCGTGGAGATCGGGTTGAGGTAGGCTCCGCCGCGTTGGTTGCCATTTTGGTTTTGCACATAGACGAGGACGATGAAAGTTGAGAAATTTAAAAATTGAAAATTGGCTGATTTTGGGGATAACGTTTTTAAGGGGATAATTGGTTATGAGTGGATGCTGATTTGTAAGACGCGGACGCGGTGGAGCTGACGGTATTGGTGGCTAACCCGCGCATATGGAGGCTTCGCTGGTTAGATTCCTCCCAGTCCCACGCTGGAAAAATTGTGGAAAATTTTGGTTTTGGTCCTTTTAGTATGGAGTTCATTTCAAATCTAGTTTGGAATTTAGAAGCTGACAATAGCATGATGAAGATGGACCTTGGAAAGGCAAAGGGTAGGCCCGCTAGAGCCAATTGGGCCTTTTTATTTGCTCAAAATTGAAGAAATTTGATTAAAGATTTGTTTAGCTTTTTGAGTTCGTTTGGCATCGTTTCCGTTTTCTGTTTTTTGTTGCCAATTTTTTGTTTTTGGAAACAAAATAGTGAAAACATGTTTGGTAGGCTGTTTACGTTTTAAAAATTTTTGGAAACAGAAGCAGTGTTTTGAAAAAAAGTGGAAGTAAGAATTTTGTGTTTTCATATTTTTCCAAAACACAGAAACACAATGATGAACAGTAACTCACATGCTTTTTAACTTTTTTAAAATTTTTTTTTAATTGTATATTCAAACATATTTCTGTTTTAAAAAATTGACAGTACAACAAAAATAATACGAAAACGAAACAAAAACTAAAAACAGAAAAACGAAAACAATACCAAACAACCCTAATAATTCAAGAAGGTTAAGATCTAATATAAAACCCAGGTGGAAGTCATTTTACCGTTACTACAATGGGTAAGCCTTATTTAAAAATATTTGGGTTTTAGATTAACTAAACCAAACTCCGACGTTGTTCATTTGATAGACATTTCTTTATTTAATTTAATATATAGTATTAAGAATGGAGTTAAATTGACTTTGTATTGTGGATATAGAGAGACCCTTTCCCCAACTTTGATGAACCAGCAGAGATTTTTTTTTTGTTTGACAGGTACTTAGATGAACTAGGAGGCAAGTTTAACGAGTTTACTTAAGATAAAAGGATATATTGAAAAATAATTTAAGATTATAGAACAAATTGAATCCTTTTCACACCACAGTGATAAAATTAGTCAAACGAGCTCAAAATCTCAAGGTTTCAATTCTAGGTTTCTTAATTCTTACCAAAGGCAAAAAGGTATCCAATTTACTACTACTCCTACTATTGAATCTTATGTGCTGAATTCAACATTATTTTGGTTTGTTGAATTCAACAGTAGTTTGGTTTGTTTGTTTGATTTGATACCCTTATCTTGAAACCAGACAAACTTAAAAGCTTTACGTCACATTAATTCTTACTCCCTTAGTCTCATATTATGTGTTCATTTTAGGTCAAAGTTTCCTAACTTCGACCTTTAATTATAAAAAACATTATATAAAAATAAATTTTAAAAGATTATGTTTTGATTAAGTTAAGTCTTAAACTTTTCAAAACATATTTTTTGAAAATTTGATTGTTTATATATTTTTTGAAATTAAAGATCAAATGTATGATTGATTTGACCCAAAAGAGATAGATAATATGAGACGAAGGTGCATTCTTAGGCTGACAAACTGTTTTTATTTTTATTTTTTGGGCAAGAAGGCTGACAATCTATTTAGTCAGCCATAAACTCCCAAAATTGTCAAACTCAAAACAAAGGTAATAAGTTGGGCTTTGTTTTTCATTTTCCCACTTGAATATATTGTATTTGTATTTAAGGAATGGGAAGTCAAAATTTTGACCATAAGGGGTTAATTACTCTTTGCGGCTGCATTTATTCAATTTTTAGGTGGGAGTATTCGCGGAGTGATAGCTACCAATCTTCCTATTGGACCCTTTTGACAAAATTGGATGTAACTTTTATGAAAGCCAACCAAACCAAAAGCCTTTTTCCTTCTCCTCCTAAGCTAAAATCTATAGTAAGTGTGGATTTAGATTAGACTCTACTTACTAATTACTCTGTTTTAGTGGGAAAACAGAGCTCTTGCGTGGATTTAGATTAGACTCTACTTACTTTGCTCTGTTTTAGTGTGAAAACAGAGCTCTTGCTTTTCTTTACTTGCCAACAAGTTGCAAAATCCCCCTTAAAACGGTGCGCTCCCCAATATGCAACTACCCAAATCAATTTCAACGAATAAAGTTGCAACTTTTAATTGGGCTTCTTATGAATATATCAGAACCCCGACAGAAACAGAACAAGAACAATCCTGCCCAAAATCTGAGCTCTTTCAGTTTTTCGTCATTTGGACTTATTCTTAGCCCAATCCAAAATTTCTTAATTGTGAGTACTCGCGGGAATAAAACAAAATTTATCTAGTAGTAGATGTTATTCCCGTGCATTTGCGTCGGGTTAATTTATAGTTTATGATTAGAATTAAATAATTTTAATTTTGGACAAATATCAGCATGAAAAAAGTCAAAAACTGAGTATATAACAGTTCGGTGATAATTTTAATAGTAAGATATAAATACTAGTTTTCTGATCGGTGTTCGTATCTGGAAAATGTTAACGAGAGCTAGACAAATTCTATTATTGTCGTTTATATTTAAGATCAAGCAAAGATATATAAATATTGAAACTTATTCCGAATTTTAATTATTATATATCATTTAATTCTTTTATTTCTTTATTAATTTCTGAACTTTAACATGAAGTTCTTAATTAGGCCACGGACCAAGTGACATTCACACTCCCAATCTTCTTGTCTAACCTTAGAGCTTTCCACACGGCATCAGACCCTTGAACGACGTTGTTCATGCAAGGTGGTTTATAGGCATGCTCTTTATCACACCCACGTCCGGAATCACACTCACCCACCACCACAGCCGTCGTGCTCCTCCCGTTACTAGCCGTAATTTGGATCCTCTTATTGCACCTTGATCCTCCTTCAAACCAGCCTGTTGACACTGTCACTACACTTTCAGAGTTGCCATGATATTTTCCATCACATGCCGATAAAGCCCTACCGTCTCTGAAATCCTTATATTTTAACTGAGCTCTTGTAGTGGAGTTCATGCTGACCGGTGGAGAACATGTGTAGGTTGGATATATCTGTTGGTCCCTGCATGTTATAAACCCTGACGGCTTACAATCTTGTGGAGGAGGTGGAACGGTTGGTTGCGGCGGCGGCGGCGGAGGTCGAACTATCACCGGAGGAGTCCGAGGAGACATCATAGATGGAGGAGCGGGTGCTGGTTGTTTTGGAGGCGGCGGTGGAGGTCTAACTATCACCGGAGGAGACATCATGGATGGAGGAGCGGGTGCTGGTTGCTTTGGAGGCGGCGGCGGTGGAGGTCGAATTATCACCGGAGGAGACATCATAGATGGAGGAGCGGGTGCTGGTTGCTTTGGAGGCGGCGGTGGAGGTGGGGGTCGGTACATCATAGATGGAGGAGCGGGTGCTGGTTGCCGGTTCTTTGGAGGCGGAGGGAAAGTCTTGTATATTGGAACCGGAGGCGGAGGGGTACTATTTTGCTCGTCAGAGATGGCATGTGAGGGTAAAGGAGAGAAGATGTTGATAATGAGTATAAGGGAAAGAGACAAAAAGTTTTTCTTCATTTTTTTTTTGTTTGTATAATCGGTATGTTAGTTTTTTTGGCCACAAATCGGTATGTTAGTTAGGTTACATATCCTCAGTCATTATATAATGGAAATGAAATGTACCTCGTAACCTAAAAATACTTTATCTCAAAAAAAAAAAAATACTAAGCTCTACGAAAAGCTTTTTTAACTATATTTTTATAAGATTCGAAACGTTATCACTTAAAAGGTATTGAGTTATTTTCCCTTGATTTAACTACTATAAGTTCTTTAAAAAAAAAAATACTATAAGTTATGTAAGTTATGTATGAGTATTAATTCTATTAGGATCATTCTACAAAGGGGTGGTTTTAGGATTCCACTAAGATGGTACCACCTAATCAAATCTAATCAAATTTGAATCATCATCAAATCCTAATTTACACCTTACCACACCTAATTAATTT
>AWUE01016444.1:0-73223 GCA_001974825.2 Corchorus olitorius
AGATTATTCCCTTTGTGTAGCTTATCATTTAATTTCATATATTCACATGTAGGAAAAAAAATCCATCTCATATTCCAATTTAGATACATGAATTACAATCTTAAACACATTTACAATATATGCATGAATAGCTAAATGTATTATGCATGAACGTACTAATAATTTATGGGTAATTATTTGATACACCAGCGGTGTAAATTTTGGACTCCACAAGCGGGTTGTGGAGTTGACACATGTCCATTTTCTGAATTAATTAAATTTTAAATATTTCAATCTAGTCTCTAGGGGACACATGTCACCCTTCAAGACTCGCTTATGCAGTCTGTTAAACTCCACTGACGGTTATATATAAACCCTATATATATATATATATATATATATATATATAAACCAAATTCAACTTATATATTGGCCTTGTTATATTTTGTTTTGGGTTTGTGTTCAAATAATTTAAGGACTTTTAAGTTTCATACTTAAGCCTCTAACTCTAAGGGCTTTATGATGGTCCATGGCCATTTGGCCGTAACTCATCAATAATATGACTCTTTTTTTTGGTTGTACATCAATAATATGACTTTATGGCCTAGCTTTTGGGTTTGGTGGATCAATTAAACCACTTTTAAACACTCTCTGAGGACTTAATTCTGGTCCATGCCCAATTCGGCCATTACTCGTATATAGTCTCATACGAACATCGAACATCATATTACTGTACTCAGTTTGGTAATATATTCATATTTTGGAAACCGAAATAATTAACCCTTTCCCTCGTCATTAGGCATGAATATCAGGTGCAAGTTGCAACTTGAAAAGGAGCTTAATTACTTTGAAACGAAGGATTAGCAAATAGTAACTCCGTGTTTAAATTAAATGAAAATTATATAAGTAGAGTTGACAAAATTTGACCCGATTATGGGTATCCGATCCGACTGTCTGAAACCAAATCCAATCTAACCCGTTTTGACAAAACAAAACAAAACAAAAGTCAACAAAACCGAATTCGTCCAATCCGAAACCGAAATGACCCTATCCAAAATGATCATAATCTTTAATGACCCGAACTTGGAATGACCCAAACCCGAAATGGCACGGACGCAAAATTACTCAAACCCGATCAACCCGAGAGATTAACCCGAAATGACCCGAATTACAATTGATTATACTTAAATGACCTGAATCCGAAAAGATCGGCCCGAAAATCCAAAGCTCAAACCCAAAATTATCCGAACAATATGACCCGAAATCGAAAAAGATTCAAACCAGAATTGACCTGAACCCAAATGAGCCGACATTTGAGAGATCCAAACCCAACTCCACACGAAACCGAAAATTAACTGAACCTGTATGACCCGAAATTTTCTTAGCCCAAAACTTGCCCAACCCAAATAACCGAATCCAAATCCAACTCGACCCGCCATTTGTCAGTTCTAATTATAAGTCAAACGAAATAATTGAATGTTACTCTTCTTTTATTTTAAAAAACTTTAAATTCTTGTTACACACTCTAATACATTAAACTACCAATACACACTCCAAAAATATATACATTTTAATCGTAATAATTAAATTTTAAATAAATTTTTAACTTAATTAGTCTTAAAAATTATTAATAATTAATGATTAAGTAGTTTATTTTAACTTTTAAACGTCAAAGTCAAGTAACAATAATAGTAAATTCTATTAGTTTATATTATAATTGGGTTAGATCCAGAACTATCAAAAAGTTTCCAATTATTTAAAATTAAAATAGTAAAGTAAAATTGTTTATACCCTAATTTGTAATTTGGGTAAATTTGTAAATGAACTTGTGAAATCAAGATGAGTGGTCCAGATTTAATCTCAATAACCTAGTCTAATTTGGATTTTGACCACCTTAATTCTATGTCAGATAGGAAAAAGCCTTATTTTTCCTAAATAGCGGCCAAAATTTATTAAATAATAATAATTATGGTCAGATGAAGTACACATGGTCAGACAAGAATTTAGGTCATGATTATACGACTTTCAGGTTCAATAAAGACTTAACTCTCGGAAGATGACCATCTCTGATCATATGAAGAACATAAGATGACATGTCTAACTTAGATATGTGGCATGTCAAACACTATTTTACACACTGACGCTAAGTCCCAACCACCCATACCCTGTATTCAATGGGCTCAGATCAGGTCAAGTATCAAATTTTGCATTTTGTTCAATTGAGGACAAGATGTCGAAGATGATGGAATTGACTATGGAGGAGTGGTGCGATTCCAACAAGTAGCATATCATGATGATCCTTGACCTTAACTGACTCTCCAAGTCGAATTCAACCTCAATCGGACACAGTATCGAAAATTTTGACACGGTTTTCAATTAAGGACAATTTGGGGAGGAAAGCCAATTTCACTAAGTAGAGAGGGGCGATTTCGACCAAGACTCTTCCTAATGTCTTATTAGGATGGTCAAACCATGTTGGTGAAATTTGGGCTTAATCCGACTTCGTTTGTAACTTTTCCGTGGTTTTCAATTAAGAACACCTGCTCGTAAAAGGTCAAATTCAAGCACGACATGGCATCATTTGCATGGAGCCATGTTAGTAATGTCATATTATGGTTGGAGGCTGGTCAACTTCGTGCCTTGCCTTATTAGACCATTTTTGTAAACTTTTGCAAGTTTTTCAATAAAGGACAAATGGCTTTCTGCCTCGTTTTAAGCCATTTTCTTGATTGATCTTCATTATTTTCGAACCATGGGCTAAGTTTAGTTAAGTTATGCTTATTTTCATGGCTTAGTAGTTCAAGGTTGAAGTCAGACATGTTTGGGTTGTTTCGTCGTCAGATCAGTTACATCGCGTAGCACAGATGCATCGCAGGACGACGGAGGAAGGTCGCCGACGCTTATGGGCTGTAAAGATCTCGAAATTGAGGAGATTTAATATTAAATGTTCATCTTTCCATGACATGTGGTGTTCTAGAGCTTCCTAGCACCATACTGGGAGATTTTCTTGGCAAAATTAGCAAAATCGCAATCAAAATCGAAATCTGGAGAACTTGTTGACTAAGTAGTTTGCTTTAGCCCGAAGTAAGAGGTCCAGGCCGCCCCCTATATAAGGAGCACGTCCCTCGCTTGTTTCAACACGCTTCCACGGCTAAAAACTTGCTCCGAGCAAATATCAAAGCTCAGTGTTTTTTCTCTATAGCTCCGCGCTATCTATCTATCTTTGTTTATCATGAGTTCTTACTCATTCATCAATATTCTTTCTTTTAATCTTGTCTCAGGACGTTAAAACAACTCCCTGTGAATTTATCCTCTCTTTCAATCTCATCTCGGGACGTTAAAACATTTATTTTATGTTTCTCTCCTATGAATAACAATCAAAGTTGTTATTTCTCTCTCCTCTCTTACAAATTAAAACCTTTGAAACACTTTATTTTGATAATCAAATATGGGATCGATGATTTAAATGCTCAGGTGTGACTTTGATCTAGTTCCCGCAATTCACTCGCTCTGATTTATCTTTCACTGCAACGTGCACCAACATCATGTTTCTACTACCCTTTGTCATTTTCGGCAAAATGACTGGTACGCCCCGCATTGCTAAATAGTTTTTTCCGCGAAAAATCTTTCGAGAGAGTTTTGGCGCAACAAAAATATTTATAGAAATAATGAATTTAATTAAATAAATATATAGTAGATAAAAATTAAATTTAATAAATAAAAATAGAGTTTTTAGTAGAATAAAACTGTAAAAGTTTAAAAATAGTATATTTAAAAATTTCTAATATATCTAAGTTTTTTTATAAAAATAGTAAAATGGTAAAAATAAAATAGTTATAAAGATATTATATTTAATTAAAGAAAAATAGAGTTAAAAATTTCTAATATATCTAAGTTTTTCAATTAAAATAGTAAAATGGTAAAAATAAAATCTATACTATATATAAAGGTATGAGTTTTGTAAAACTTTTAAATCGACCATTATACCCTTATTTTTGAAACATATTTCTTAAATGCCATTGTTTAACTATTATAGTTTTATTCTACTAAAAAACTCTATTTTTATTCAATTAAATCTAACATCTTTATAATTACTTTATTTTTACCATTTTACTATTTTTCAATAAAAATTTGGATATATTAAATTTTTTTAATATACAGTTTTATTCTATTAAAAACTCTATTTTCATTTAATTAAATTCAATATTTTATAAATATTTTATTTTTACCATTTCAAATTAAAAATTTATCATGATTTACATCTTAGTATTTGATAGTTTATAATAATGTATTATGATTAAAATTTATTATTCCCTAACGTGCAATTATTTTATTTGACTTATAATTAATTTTTTGCTTGATAAATGTAATTCTTGTCGTGGGTTTAAATTTAATGTTTTACTTTGTTAATATTTTTCTTTGTGTGGGATAATTTCTTATGTTACTTTGATAGTAAAACCCAATGTATATACAAATGGGCTGGTCGGGTTGGATTTGGTTTAGGTCAGTTTCGGGTTAAGGAAATTTGGGATTATAAGGGTTCAATTAATTTTCAGTTTCAGGTTAAGTTGGGTTTGGATCACTCAAATGTCGGGTCATTTGGGTTTTGGTCAATTTTGGTTCGGTTCTCTTTTCAATTTCAGGTCATATGGTTCCGATAATTTCGGGTTTGAGCCTTCGATTTTCAGGTTCAGGTCTTTTCGAATTCAGGTCATTTAAATATAATTAATCCCGATTTCGGATTAATCTCTCGGGTTGATCGGGTTCGGGTTATTAAGGATTTGGGTCAGGTCATTTTGGTTTCGGATTGAGCGGAATTTTTTTGTCGAATCGGGTTGGATAAGGTTTGATTTTAGGCGATTGAGTCGAATACCCGCACTCGATCGGGTGAAATTTTGTCAACTCTAATAATAGGTTTCTTTAGGTCAAAATTAGATTTTAATCTTCTTTTAATATAAAATAGATTGGGTCACGTGCGTTACATGTGAAAGTGAGTACGTACCAATAGTTATAAAGATATTAGATTTAATAAAATATTAAAAATAGAGTTTTGAATTGAGTAAAATTATAAAATTAATTTAAATCAATAAATATATTAAAAAATAATTGTATAATCATTTACAAAAATTTTACAAAATATACTTTTTAATATTATAAAATATAGATAAGTACGGGTGATGTCTTGATCATAGAGCGTTATTTTATTAATGAATGTCTCCTCTGGCCGCAAAACACGTCTTCCGGGAAAAGACAGCAAGCGCTCTGAAGAGAAAAATGTCGTTAGAATTACAAGAGCAGGAGAAAAGAGAATCCTCCAGGGGATCAATGATCGCACTGTCAATGCTTTCATCACTTAAAGATATTCTTTCTACCCATGATCGAGTTTTGAGAGCCAAAATAGAACCAAGCATTAATG
Source organism: Corchorus olitorius (assembly GCA_001974825.2). Lineage (NCBI taxonomy): Eukaryota > Viridiplantae > Streptophyta > Magnoliopsida > Malvales > Malvaceae > Corchorus > Corchorus olitorius. The sequence goes on from AWUE01016444.1 coordinate 5,396, forward strand.
AAAGAAATGAAAAGAAATAGGAAGAATAAAACTAAGAAGGCCTTGCTCCATTTCCAATAAATATTTCCTAGTGGATATTTTTTATAGAAGATCTCGAGTTCAAATCGTGAGATATGAATGTGAGATATGAATGTGGAATTTGGAATAGAAGAGGTTATATCATATTGCCCATTTAAATTTTCATTTTTTATGAGTAAAAAAAATTTATTTTAAGACATTACGGCTTTGGAAAATAAGATATCAAGGCTTAGATTTGCCAAACTTTTAATATTAATTATCAGCCGGTCAATTATTATTGCTTAATTAATTGTTCAGTATAAAACCTAACACTCCCAAGTTGACATCGAAGTATAAAGAAGCTAGCTTTAGACTATAGTACTATTGAACATTAATGCAACATCAATGTTGTTAGGCAGAAGTACAGGAACATATGTTTCTCCCTTTTAAACCACACTTTCATTTTTATTTTTATTGCTACTAATAGTACATAACTTGATATAATTAAAGTTCTTGTCATGTTGTTCTTAAAGAAAATCCCAATCCCTATGCCATAGACCACGTAACATCCACAATCCCCACATCTTTATTCAGACCAAGAGCAGTCCAAACTGCATCAGAACCATCAACAATGTTGTTCTTACAAGGTGGTTGATATGCATGCTCTTCATCGCACCCTTGCATGGAGTCACACTCATCCACCACCTTCGCCGTCACGCTCCGCCCATTGCTAGCCTTGATCCTTATCATCTTCCCACACCTTGATCCATTGCTAAACCACCCTGTGGACAGTGCCACGACACGCTCCGAGTTGCTATGGTATTGGCCGTCGCATGATGATGCGCCGCCGCCGTCTCCACCCTCGCTGAAATCATTGTTTGTTAACTTAGCTTTTGTGGAGGATGTGACCGGCGGCGAGCATTCGTAGGTGGGGTAAGTTTGGCCACCGCAACGAAGAGTACCTGATTGCTGGCAACTTCCTGAAGGTGTTGGGGTAGGGCTTTTTGGGCAAATCTGAGTTCCCAAATCAGGATCGTCATTGCACTTGCCATTGATGCAAATGAGTTGACCGTCGCAATCATTTAGGTCTCGGCAGGGACCATTGCATTGGGATATGGCAGTTGAGAGTAAAGGTGACGAAATCATAGTGACGAAGAAAAAGGAAAGAGAAGCAAATAAGATTAGCTTTGCCATATTGTTCACAAAATCTTAATGGGAATATATGTCAGATGAGTGAAATGAAAGGAAAATTTGTGCATGAATTTATAGAAGGATTTTGAACAGAAATCTTCCTTCATGAGACTGAAGTATGGCCGCCGTATATTTAATTTAGATGATCAAAAGTCTTAGTCTTCCCCAAACTTCTGAGTCTTCCCATAACTTGTGTAATGATAAAGTACTTTCTTCTGGTCCGATCCGTTAGAAACTTAGAAGAATGGAGATAAGAATCCGTTAATTTGTTGACTGCTTGTATGGATTTTAGTTTTAATTCGTCTATATGTTCGGTATGGGCGGCTTTGCAGATTGTATAGTATGACCCAACTTTTGTTAGATTTAATTTTAAACAAAGGACTCTGGTTTGAGTTTCAACTTGTGGAAGAAGTCAATTAAATAGTTTGAAGCCGTAATTTAAAGCTTAAAGAAACTATAATGTTTTTATTTTTATGTAATTCGATAACAAAAATCCTAATTAATCGTACGCATTTTGTAGAGATAAATTCTTCCGGAACCGCCATGATTTATGTATGGGCATCCTAAATCTTACTGACCGGCGATAGTAATTTCTTTTACATTAGAAGAGTGACAAATTAAAGATATCCCAACAAATTCAGTTTTGACATATGGAACTTATGTTTTATCTTCATCGTGATATTTTTGTTTGCTCGGGGTTTCTTCGTATCATTTTGGGCTTGAGACTAAAGCGGCTCTGTTTGTTAAATTAAGTACTGAAAATTTAAGTACTGAATCTTTATGGCTACTGAATTTAATACTGAATTTGTGGTGAAAAAACTGTTTGATAAGTTACTTAATTTGAAATGTAAGAAAAATATTTTTGTTGATATTTTTGTATGAAAATATTTCAAAAATACATTAGTAATAATTAAAAAAGGAAAGAATTATTGATAAAAAGAAAGAACATAACATTAATGTTTGAATCTTTCCATAAATAATATTGTTGAATAGAAAAAGTAACCTTAGACCTACTTTTTATTTCCAATGCTTTTTCATTGAAAATTTTAAATTAAGTGATTTTCTAATCTTAATTATCAAACGCATTGAAAAAATTAAAGCATTGAAAATTTTCATTTTCAATGATTTAAAAATTTTCAATGATTTATCAAACAGCCCCTAAATTCTTTCGAATCAGGAGCATAAAGATTAAAATCCTCTTAATAAATATATTTTCGGGAGATTAAATTTGTATTCTTACTTATAAGTTATAGGAATAAAGATCGTTTATCATTTCAAGCAATCACTAACAGCATCAATAACCCTTTTGTCTTGCAAATGATTAATGATCAGTCCGTGTATGTAGACTTCAATTTTTTTTGTTGTTTTGGCAAAAAAAAAAAGACTTCAATTGTTTGACTTGTTAATTAGTGGTCTATGGCGTTGGAATGGGTTTGGTGCTTTATGGGCTTTAAACATATTAATCCTGTCCAATTAGAAAACAGTCCAACCGCAACTCCCAACTAGATAAAGTTAAAAACAACATTTACATATAAGCTGGGCCTAGCAGCTAGAATTAGTTTTCTAGCCCATTAGCGTATATTATATATAAGGAATTGGACTGGTTGTTCTTACTTTTGGCAAATTGATGATTTGGAGATAGAGAATGAAGAATTTAATCATAAACACTACCTACAGCCTACTTCTAGATTTGAAAACATAACTCAATCATAAAAAAATTGAAACTCTAATTAAACTGTCATTTCTTCTTTTTTTCATTTTGCTTTTTGGTACATTAATTACTACTTAGAGGTGATCATTTTCTCTCCAATCCATGCAATTGATTGAACTTCTATACATTAAGTCAAACACATTCATTTTGTAATTTGTCTTGTTCGTTTCTTTCATATATTTTTGAAAAGAGCAATGATAGTATATATGAAAATTTCATTACAATTAGAATGGTGTCATGTATTGAATACATTTAGGCAGAAAAGGAAGATATGTTCCCCTTTAAACCAAACTTTCAATTTATTCTCTTTCATTTTTATTGCATAATAATAGTAATATTATATAATATAACTTGACATAGTTATAAAGATCTCATCTCATGTCATGTTATTCTTAAAAATGAAATCCCATCTCCTATGCCATAGACCAAGTAACATCCACAATCCCCACATCTGTATTCAGACCAAGAGCACTCCAAACTGCATCAGAACCATCAACAATGTTGTTCTTACAAGGTGGTTGGTATGCATGCTCTTCATCACACCCTCGCATGGAGTCACACTCATCCACCACCTTCGCCGTCACGCTCCGCCCATTGCTAGCCTTGATCTTTATCATCTTCCCACACCTTGATCCATTGCTAAACCACCCTGTGGACAGTGCCACGATAAGCTCCGAGTTGCTATGGTATCGGCCGTCGCATGATGACGCACCGCCGCCGTCTCCGCCCTCACTGAAATCATTGTTTGTTAACTTAGCCTTGGTGGAGGATGTGACCGGCAGCGAGCATTTGTAGGTGGGGTAAGTTTGGCTACCGCACCGAAGAGTGCCTGATTGCTGGCAACTTCCTGAAGGTGTTGGGGCCCTTGGGGGAGGGGTTTTCGGGCAAATCGCAGTTCCCAAATCGGGATCGTCATTGCATTTGCCATTGATGCAAATGAGTTGACCGTCGCAATCATTTAGGTCTCGGCAGGGACCACCGCATTGGGATATGGCAGTTGAAAGGAAAGGCGACGAAATTATAGTGACGAAGAAAAAGGAAAGAGAAGCAAAGAACATAAGCTTTGCCATGTTTAGGAATTATTAAAGGGAACTTCGTCTGCTTAATTCGGTTTGGTCGTTGGATTGAGATTTGAGATGAAAATTTGTGCATGTATTTATAGAAGGAAATTGAATACAACTATACAAGTGATCTTATAATTCCTTCATGCATGACTGAATTCTTGCCGCCATATATTAAATTTTTGATCAATTTGGATGATCAAAAGTCTAAGTCTTCCCCAAACTTCAGTAATGAAGTACATTTCTTCTGGATCCATTAGAATCAATGAAGGAACTAGGGGGTGCGGGTTGGGGCGGCCGCCCTCAAAGTTGAGGAAAAATTATTCGGGTCAATTTTTGTAAAATCTTGACCGAAATTGTCTATTAATCATTACAGTTTTCGTCTGAAAACGCCTTCCGGGGCCCCGACTCAATTTTGTATGCTTTTTGGCGTCAAGTCTCCTTGGAATATCTATATTCATCTAAAAAAATATTACCCACATTGGATTTAAGGTTTTTTTTTACGAGAATTTGAATCTTGTTTCGATTTGATTAGAAATTAATTCAGAATAAAATAGGAAAAACGATATTGGAAACGTGAAAAATCCTTCAATCTTTTTGGTGTTAAATTATATATCTTTTATGTGTATTGTGGCCAAAAATTGAGGAAAAATCATTCGAATCAAATTTTACAAAATATTAACCGAAACCGTGTACTAACTATCACAGTTTTCGGCTAAAAACGCGTTCTGGGGCCCCGGATCAGTTTTGTGTGATTTTTGGCGCCAAGAACCCTTTGAATATCTATATTCATCTACCCAAATCTCAGCCATGTAGGATTTAAAGATTTGTTTTTACTAGCATTAGAATCCAGTTTCGATTTAATTGGAAATTTATTCGGATAAGAATAGGAAAAACGATATTCGAAGCGTGAAAAGCCCTTAAATCTTTTTGGCATTGAATTATATGTTTTTTATGAGTATTGTGGCCAAAAAGTGAGCAAAAATCATTCAGCTCAATTTTTGCAAAATATTAACCGAAACCGTGTACTGATCACGATTTTTGGCTAAAAATGCGTTCTGGGGTCCAGATCAGTTTTGTGTGATTTTTGGCGCCAATAACCCTTTGAATATCTATATTCATTCACACAAATTTAAGCCACGAAGGATTTAAAGATTAGTTTTTACGAGCATCATAATACAATTTCGATTTAATTGGAAATTAATTCGGAAAAGCATAGGAAAAACAATATTAGAAGCGTGAAAAGCCCTTCAATCTTTTTGGCGTTGAATTATAAATATTTTATGAGTATTGTGGCCAAAATTTGAGGAAAAATCATTCGGGTCAATTTTTGAAAAATCCTGACCGAAATCGTGTACTAACCATCACAGTTTTTGGCTAAAAACAGGTTCAGGCGCCCCGACTAAGTTTTGTATGATTTTTGGCGTCAAGACTCCTTTGAATATCTATATTCATCTAAAATAATTTTAGCAACATTGGATTTAAAGATTTTTTTACAAGAATCTGAATCTTATTTCGATTAAATTAAAAATTCATTCGGAATAAAATAGGAAAAACGATATTGGAAACATGAAAAGCCCTTCAATATTTTTGGCATTGAATTATATATTTTTTATAAGTATTGTGGCCAAAAATTGAGGAAAAATCATTAGGGTCATTTTTTGGAAAATATTAACCGAAACCGTGTACTAACTATCATAGTTTTCGGCTAAAAAAGTGTTATGGGGCCCCGGATTAGTTTTGTTTGATTTTTTGCGTCTACGCAAATCTCAACCACGTACGATTTAAAGATTTGTTTTTACGAGCATTAGAATCCAGTTTCGATTTAAATGGAAATTTATTCGAAAAAGCACAAGAAAAACGACATTTGAAGCGTGAAAAGCCCTTCAATCTTTTTTTGCATTGAATTATAAATTTTTTATGAGGAAAAATCATTCGGGTCAATTTTTTCAATTTTTGCAAAATCCTGACCGAAATCGTGTACATTACAGTTTTCGGCAAATATCGCGTTCTAAGGCCCCGGCTCAGTTTTGTATGATTTTTTGCGTCAAGACTCCTTGGAATATCTATATTCATCTAACAAAATTTTAGCCACATTGGATTTAAGGATTTTTTTTTTAACGAGAATCTGAATCTTGTTTCGATTTAATTAGAAATTAATTCGGAATAAAATAGGAAAAACGATATTAGAAGCGTGAAAAGCCCTTCAATCTTTATGGCGTTGAATGATATATTTTTTATGAGTATTGTGGCCGAAAATTGAGGAAAAATCATTCGGGTCAAATTTTTGCAAAATATTAATCGAAACCATGTATTAACGATCACGATTTTTTGCTAAAAACGCGTTCCGGGGACACCGCTCAGTTTTCTGTGATTTTTGGCGTCAAGAATCCTTTGAATATCTATATTCATCTACCCATATGTCAGCCACACAAGATTTAAAAATTTGTTTTTACGAGCATCAGAATCCAATTTCGATTTAATAAAAAATTATTTCGGAAAGGCATATGAAAAACGATATTTGAAGCGTGAAAAATCCTTCAATCTTTTTTGCGATGATTTATATATTTTTTATGAGTATTTTGTTCAAAAATTGAGGAAAAATCATTTGGGTCAATTTTTGCAAAATCTTGACCGAAATCGTGTGCTAACCATCACAGTTTTCGGGTAAAAATGCGTTCTGGGGCCCCGGCTCAGTTTTGTATGATTTTTGGCGCCAAGACTCTTTGGAATATCTATATTCATCTAACACAATCTCAACCACATTGAATTTAAGGATATCTTCTACGAGCATCAGAATCCATTTTCGTTTTAATTAGAAATTAATTCGGAAGAAAATAGGAAAAACGATATTAGAAGCGCGAAAAGCCCTTCAATCTTTTTGGCGTTGAATTATATATTTTTTATGAGTATGGTGGCCAAAAATTAAGGAAAAATCGTTCAGGTCAATTTTTGCAAAATCTTAACCGAAAACCATGTACTAACCATCACAGTTTTCGGCTAAAAACGCGTTTCGAGGGCCCGAATCAATTTTGTGTGATTTAAGGTGCCAAGAACCCTTTGTATATCTATATTCATTCACCCAAATCTCAGTCACGTAGGATTTAAAGATTTGTTTTTACGAGCATCCAAATCCAGTTTCAATTTAATTGGAAATTAATTCAGAAAAGCATAGGAAAAACGTTATGCGAAGCATGAAAAGCCGGCAAAATGCTCAATTTGGGGGCCAAACGTTTGCCGCGATGCTCGATTTGGGGCCAAACCTTTCAATTGCAACAAAAAAGGGCTAAACGTTTTCGGGATTGCTCAATTTCGGGCTTTTTCTGACGGTGTCTTGGTAGTGTATTACACACGCCGTTAAAGGAGAGTGAGAATGACACGTGGATTTTTCAGTGAAATAAAAAATAAATATAATAAAAATAAAAATAAACCTAAACACCCCAAACGGTGTCGTCCCTTCTCTCTCTCTTTTTCTTTTTTCTTTTTTCCTTCTTCTTCTTCCCCGACCATCAACGATGAAACCCTATCTTCTTCCCCTTCTGCAACCAAAATCAACATGATCTGAACGGAAAAAACAATTAATCCAGATGCTTGGAATATAAACATCAGGCCTTATCCTTAACAATCGGTTACACAAAAAAACAGCAACAATGAATTTTTTCATTCTGACAATAGATGATAATAATTTATTGAATTCTACAATGGACGGTTTTGGGTAACTCTCAACCATCTCATCAAACAAAAATAGGGCATCATCTAAATTACCAGAAAAATCATAATTTTTTCCATTTCCTCAGACACGGTAATTATATTTTTTTACTAACAGTAGAAAGAAATTGCAAAAAGATTGAGGCATTCTGCTATGAAGTATGAATCATTGGGTGATGAAAAAGGAGCAAAGAAGCAAGAGAATTGCAAGATTTAAGCTTACCCATATCTGAGGAAAATGAGAAGAAGAAGAAGCTGGCCTTGGAACAAAACCAGCCCACGGCACTTGATCAAATTCTTGTAAACCCCAGGATTTGATGTTACAAAAAAATCCATTTTTAAGTCAAGAATTTTACAGGCTAACAAAATTGTGGGGGATTGATAATTTACAAGACATAAAAGTCTTCCCCTAGCACACCTTAAATACAAAATAAATTTCCAGATATTAGATAATGGAAAAAACTTCTAAAGGAATGAGCCATTAGAAAAAGAGTAAACAAAAAAGCTTCTCTCTCGAACAAACAACCATTTTCCTTTGCGCATTCACAACTCAAAACTAGAATTGTATTTCTGTTGGAAAAAAACTTCTAAAGGAAGGAGCCATTCAGCTTATTAAATTTACAAGATGTCCTGTTTTTGAGCAATAATTTGGAATGGAGATAAAAGTTTTTGAAAGTTTAAGAAGTTAGCAATGGATTAAAAAAAAAAAAAGAAGTTAGCAATGGAAGAAGAAGATGAACAGTGTAGTGTAGAAGATAAGATATAAGAAGAGGAAATGAGATGAGGACGTGGGGTTAGGGGGCGTTAGGGTTGGGGTGGGGCCGCATGGGTTTTTTATTTTTTATGTTATTTACTTTTTAATTAATTTTTTAATTTCATAAATTAGTTTTAAAAATAAATTAATTAAATTAAAATCCACATGGACTTTAGTAAGGGGACTAACGGCGCGTGTTATTCACGGCCCAATTTCTGTCAGAAAAAGCCTAAAATTGAGCAATTTCGAAAACGTTTGGCCCTTTTTTGTTACAATTGAAACGTTTGGCCCCAAATCGAGCATCGTGACAAACGTTTGGCCCCAAATTGAGCATTTTGCCATGAAAAGCCCTTCAATCTTTTTGGCATTGAATTATAAATTTTTTATGAGTATGGTGCCCAAAATTTGAGGAAAAATCATTCGGATCAATTTTTGCAAAATATTAACCGAAATCGTGTACTATCACAGTTTTCGGCTAAAAACGCGTTATGGGGCCCCGGATAAGTTTTGTTTGATTTTTGGCGTCTACCCAAATCTCAGCCACGTAGGATTTAAAGATTTTTTTTTATGAGCATTAGAATCCAGTTTTGATTTAATTGCAAATTTATTCGAAAAAACATAGGAAAAACGATATTCGAAGCATGAAAAACCCTTCAATCTTTTTGGCATTGAATTTTAAATTTTTTATGAGGAAAAATCATTCGGATCAACTTTTGCAAAATCCTGACCGAAATCGTGTACTAACCATCACAGTTTTTTGCTAAAAACGCGTTTCGGGGCCCCGGCTCAGTTTTGTGTGATTTTTTGCGCCAAGAATTCTTTGAATATCTATATTCATTTACCCAATTCTCAGCCACATAAGATTTAAAGATTTGTTTTTACGAGCATCAGAATCCAGTTTCGATTTAATTAAAAATTAATTCGGGTCAATTTTTGCTAAATCTTAATCGAAACCGTGTAATAACCATCACAGTTTTCGGCTAAAAACGCGTTAGGGGCCCCGGATCAGTTTTGTGAGATTTATGGCACTAAGAACCCTTTGAATATCTATATTCATTTACCCAAATCTCAGCCACGTAGGATTTAAAGATTTATTTTTACGAGCATTAGAATCCAGTTTCAATTTAATTGGAAATTAATTCGGAAAAGCAAAGGACAAACGTTATTCGAAGCGTGAAAAGTCCTTCAATCTTTTTAGCATTGAATTAATAATTTTTTATGAGTATGGTGCCCAAAAATTCAAGAAAAATCATTCGGGTCAATTTTTGCAAAATCTTGACCGAAATCGTGTATTAACCATCACAGTTTTCGACTAAAAACGCGTTCCGAGGCCCCGACTCAGTTTTGTATGATTTTTGGCATCAAGACTCTTTGCAATATCTATATTCATCTAAAAAAGTTTTAGCCAAATTGGATTTAAGGATTTTTTTTATGAGAATCTGATTCTTAGTTCGATTTAATTAGAAATTAATTCATAATAAAATAGGAAAAACGATACTGGAAACGTGAAAAACCCTTCAATATTTTTGGCATTGAATTATATATTTTTTATGAGTATTGTGGCTAAAAATTGAGGAAAAATCATTCGAGTCAATTTTTGGAAAATATTAACCGAAGACGTATACTAACTATCACAGTTTTCGGCTAAAAACGCGTTATGGGGCCCCAGATAAGTTTTGTTTGATTTTTGGCGTCTACCCAAATCTCAGCCACGTATAGGATTTAAAGATTTGTTTTTATGAGCATTAGAATCCAGTTTCGATTTAATTGGAAATTTGTTCGGAAAAGCACAGGAAAAACGATATTAGAAGTATGAAAAGCCCTTCAATCTTTTGGCATTGAATTATAAATTTTTTATGAGGAAAAATCATTTGGGTCAATTTTTGCAAAATTCTGACCGAAATCGTGTACTAACCATCACAGTTTTTTGCTAAAAACGCGTTCCGGGGCCCCGGCTCAGTTTTGTGTGATTTTTGGCGCCAAGAATCCTTTGAATATCTATAATCATCTAAGCAAATCTCAGCCACATAAGATTTAAAGATTTGTTTTTACGAGCATCAGAATCCATTTTCGATTTAATTAAAAATTAATTCGCATCAATTTTTGCAAAATCTTAACCGAAACCGTGTAGTAACTATCATAGTTTTCGGCTAAAAACGCGTTCCGAAGCCCCGGATCAGTTTTGTGAGATTTATGGCACCTGGAACCCTTTGAATATCTATATTCATTTACCCAAATCTCAGCCACGTAGGATTTAAAGATTTGTTTTTACAAGCAACAGAATCCAGTTTCAATTTAATTGGGAATTAATTCGGAAAAGCATAGGAAAAATATTATTCGAAGCGTGAAAATCCCTTCAATCTTTTTGGCATTGAATTATAAATTTTTTATGAATATGGTGCCCAAAAATTGAGGAGAAATCATTCGGGTCAATGTTTGCAAAATCTTGATCGAAATCGTGTACTAACCATCACAGTTTTCGTCTAAAAACGCATTCCGGGGCCCCGACTCAATTTTGTATGACTTTTGCCTTCAAGAGTCCTTGAAATATCTATATTCATCTAAAAAAGTTTTGGCCACATTGGATTTAAGGTTTTTTTTACGAGAATCTGATTCTTATTTCGATTTAATTAGAAATTAATTCAGAATAAAATAGGAAAAGCGATATTGGAAACGTTAAAAACCCTTCAATATTTTTGGCATTGAATTATATATTTTTTATGAGTATTGTGGCCAAAAATTGAGGAAAAATCATTCGGGTCAATTTTTGGAAAATATTAACTGAAACCGTGTACTAACTATCACAGTTTTCGGTTAAAAACGCGTTATGCGACCACTTAGTTTTGTTTGATTTTTGGCGTCTACCCAATCTCAACCACGTAGGATTTAAAGATTTGTTTTTACGAGCATTAGAATCCAGTTTCGATTTAATTGGAAATTTATTCGGAAAAGCACAAGAAAAACGACATTTGAAGCGTGAAAAGCCCTTCAATTTTTTTGGCATTGAATTATAAATTTTTTATGAGGAAAAATCATCCGGGTCAATTTTTGCAAAATCCTTACCGAAATCGTGTACGTTATAGTTTTCGGCAAAAATCGCGTTTTAAGGCCCAGGCTCAGTTTTGTATGATTTTTGGCGTCAAAACTCCTTGGAATATCTATATTCATCTAACAAAATTTTAGCCACATTGGATTTAAGGATTTTTTTTAAACGAGAATATGAATCTTGTTTCGATTTAATTAGAAATTAATTCGGAATAAAATAGGAAAAACGATATTAGAAGCGTGAAAAGCCCTTCAATCTTTATGGCGTTGAATTATATATTTTTTTAAGTATTGTGGCCGAAAATTGAGGAAAAATCATTCGGGTCAATTTTTAGATCATGATTTTTTTGCTAAAAACGCGTTCTGGGGCCCCGGCTCAGTTTTGTGTGACTTTTGGCGCCAAGAATCCTTTAAATATCTATATTCATCTACCCAAATCTCAGCCACATAAGATTTAAAGATTTGTTTTTACGAGCATCAGAATCCAGTTTCGATTTAATAAAAAATTAAGAATCTATGAGTCCGTTTGGAAATTTCTATAGAAAGTAAAAGGATATAAAGTCTTTCTACAGAAAGTTAAGGACTATAAAGTTTTTTCTTACGAAAATAATTAAGCATGTTTGTTTAATCTCCAAAGTTTAAATTAAATTCATAAGAAAATAAAGCTAAATTTATTAAAATACCCTTTAATAAATATTTTAAATTTAAAAAACTAGATTTTTTTAAGAAATTTTGTCTTAAAACCACTTTCATTAGAAAAAGTGAGAAAGTATTTAGATCAGTTAAACTTTTTTACCCTAAACTTTCTCTAAAAAAAATAACCAAACATGTTAAAATTATTTCCTACCCTATACTTTTTATAGAAAGTGATTAAATTACATCAAAATAAACAGGCTCTAATTGTAAATAAGGATGTAGAGAAACTATTTTGTTTTTAAGCTTTCCTCACTGGCCTAATGACCTAAAACATAGACACATTATAACACTATAATTTTATAAATAACCTCTTATAAGGTGTTTTTATTTAGAGTTTAGAGCTTGAGAACTCTTTAAATTCTTAGTTTTAGTCATCTCAACCAAAAGAAAAGTTTATTGAAAATTTTAAATTTTGATATAGAAATAAATATAAATGAATTTTGTATGATAAAAAAAATACTTGTTGCATATTTGTTTATCGTATAAGTACTCGTGTTTATAAATTTGTTTTTTTATTTAAAAAAAAAAACCTATAATATTATGGTTTCGTTATTGGTTAGAATGGAGATATAAGATTAGATAAGAATTTAAAATTTTGTTAACTGTATGGATTTTACTTTGTCTATAAGCCTATGGCTATGGCGGCTCTACAGATTGAGTATGACTGAAGTTAGATTAAATTTTAAACAGAGGACTCTATTTTGAGTTTCAACTTTTCAGTCAAAGTTAATTAAATAGTTTGAAGTCATAATTTACAGCTTAAAAATAAACTAAAATTTTGTATGTAATTCAATAACAAAAATTCTAATCGTATGCAATTTGTAGAGACAAATTCTTCTAGGAACCTTGATTGATGTATGACACTCTTTTCGGTTTAATTAAGATTTAAGAGTATTCCATTTCTATTGACCCGATATTAATTTCTTTCATGTTGAAAGTATGAAAAAGTTTTAAGTATCCCACCAATGAACTTCAAATTTTTTTTTTCCAGAATAAATGCACTTCCGATACATTAAACTTGTGTTTTTACCCTCGACAGATCAAAAGACCGCTCACCTTCTCCACCAATAACACTATTTTTCATCAAGAATTCAATTGTTTGACTTGTCGATTTGTTGTCTATGGCGTTGGGGTGGAATTGGTGCTTCGTGGGCTTAAACATTTATAGCCCAACCCCAAAAATTGATAACGTTAAAAATTACATTTAGAGATAAGCTGGACCTATAGTAGCTAGGATTACAGTGTATTTGGATAAATTTTTGGAGGAATCAGTGAAAGACAGAAAAAATGAAGGGAAGGGAAGGATCAATTCTTGTTTGGTTAGTTTAAAAAATGAAAAATAAGGAATATAAGGATCATTCTAGCATTTTATAAATAAAAGTTTTGTTGGTACTCCAATTTGGAGTACCAAAAAAAGTGTATTTATAAGGATTTTGGAGGACCAACTTTTGATCCTCCAAAATCCATAAATCAAATTTAATTTTCAATCCAAACATGAAACTTTAGCCAATAAAACCTCCCTTCTCGTCCCATCCTGTCCTGTCCCTTATTAATCTCTCAATCCAAATACACTATTAATTTTCTAGCCCATTAGAGTATATAAGAAATTGGAATTTTGATTCATTGTTCTTAGTTCTTAATTTTAGCAATTGATCGGATCACGTGAATGAAGGGTTTTAATCATAAAAACACTACCTAACCATAGATTTGGTAACATATAACTCATCAAATATTGAAAAGGATTCATTGAAGCTCTAATGTGAGGTTGGAACAAGTCACTTATCACTTGATCCAAACCCATATTAAGTCTTAACACATATATTTTGTAATTTGTCTTGTTCGTTTCTTTCATATTTTTGAAAACAATAATATTATATTAAAGTTTCTTTACAATTAGAATGGTGTCATGTATTCTTATATATCTTCCTTTTCTACCTAAATGTATTCAATACATGACACCATTCTTTTCATGTATTGAATACATTTAGGCAGAAAAGGAAGATATGTTCCCCTTTTAAACCAAACTTTCAATTTATTCTCTTTCATTTTTTTAGATCGTAATTTTCATTTAAGAAAATGAAATTATAAAGATAATAAAAATTACAATAGATTGAGAAGAATGCTCGTTTTAGATCTAGGTCTCGCTCCGTGATCAGATGAGTCATTATATGGAGACTCGAACCATCTTTATAAATCTTTCGCATGTCCATCACTCCATCACTTTTGCTTCTCGGTGAATCTCCCAAGAAACAGCTTTCAACAGCGAAAAAATAAAAAACAGTGGCTGATTCGAGGATCATCAGCACTCACCCTTTGATCAGAAAGAAAAATCATTCCGACAAGACAAATTGTTTTCAATCTATTGTAAACTGGAAACTGGACAAATGCGAGACTCATACTCAAACTAACGGACTAAAAAAAACTAACTAAAACCCATACGGCTCCTCGTTCAATTCTTTCGAAGTCATTGGGTCCTTTTTCCTCGTTCGAGAATCTCCTCCCTACTTCCACTATGTCCCGAAAAGTAACTAGGACAAATTTAGTCACGTTTTCATGTTCCAATTGACCACTTTCCATTTTTGAATATTCTCAAAAAGAGAAGATTTTTTTTACCAAAGACAAATCTGTACCAAAAAAAAGATCGACAAATCAAGATCTTGAGACTTTATTCTAAAAGAAAAGTAAAAAAGGAGTAGGCTCCTCCTCCCCCTTGACAAAAGAATCAGGAAGAAGAGGAGGAAACTATTCTCTTTCATTTTTATTGCATGATGATAATGGTAATAGTACATAACTTGACATAGATCTCATGTCATGTTATTCTTAAATGAAATCCCATCTCCTATGCCATAGACCAAGTAACATCCACAATCCCCACATCTTTATTCAGACCAAGAGCAGTCCAAACTGCATCAGAACCATCAACAATGTTGTTCTTACAAGGTGGTTGATATGCATGCTCTTCATCGCACCCTTGCATGGAGTCACACTCATCCACCACCTTCGCCGTCACGCTCCGCCCATTGCTAGCCGTGATCCTTATCATCTGCCCACACCTTGATCCATTGCTAAACCACCCTGTGGACAGTGCCACGATAAGCTCCGAGTTGCTGTGGTATTGGCCGTCGCATGACGATGGGCCGCCACCGTCTCCGCCCTCGCTGAAATCATTGTTTGTTAGCTTAGCCGTGGTGGAGGATGTGACCGGAGGCGAGCATTCGTAGGTAGGGTAAGTTTGGCCATCGCACTGAAGAGTACCTGATTGCTGGCAACTTCCTGAAGGTGTTGGGGAAGGGCTTTTGGGGCAAATCTGAGTTCCCAAATCAGGATCGTCATTGCACTTGCCATTGATGCAAATGAGCTGACCATCGCAGTCATTTAGGTCTTGGCAGGGACCATTGCATTGGGATATAGCAGATGAGAGGAAAGGTGACGAAATCATAGTGACGAAGAAAAAGGAAAGAGAAGCAAAGAGCATAAGCTTCTGCTTTGCCATGTTTAGGAAATAGTAATGGGAATTGATTAAACTTCGTCTGCTTCAGTTTGTTCGTTTGGATGTGTGGATTGAGATGAAAATTTGTGCATGTATTTATAGAAAGAAATTGAATAGAATTATAAATTGTTACTTCATGACTGAGTGTCGCCATATATTTAATTTGGATGATCAAAAGTCTTAAGTCTTTCCCCAAACTTCAGTAATGATATAAAGTACTTTTCTTCTGGATCCGTTAGAATGGAGATAGGGTTAGATAAGAATTTGTAAATTTGTTGACTGCTTGTATGGATTTTACTTCGTCCATATATGTTCGTCATAGGCGGCTTTACAGATTGAGTATAACTCAAGTTAGATTAAATTTTAAACAGAGGACTATGTCTTTTCAGTCAAAGTTAATTAAATACTTTGTAGCCGTAATTTATAGCTCAAAGAATCTAAAATTTTGTATGTAATTCAATAACAAAAATCCTAATGGTATGCAATTTGCAGAGACAAATTCTTCTAGGAACGGCCTTGATTGATGTATGACACACTTTTTTATTGACCCGATACTAATTCAATGGAGTTTAGCTCATACAAGCCAGTCTTGAAATGTGATATGTGTCCTGTAGGGATTAGATTGAAATATTTAAAATTTAATTAATTCAGAAAATGGACATGTGTCAACTCCATAATCCGCTTATGGAGTCCAAAATTTACACTGCCGGTATATCAACTAATTACTCAAAGTTTAAATACCCCACAAATGAACTTCAGATTCTTTCTTCTTCTTCTTCTTCTTTCAAAATAAATGCTCTTTTGATACATCGAAGTTGTGTTTCTACCCTCACTAGGATTAAAAGACCGCTCACCATCTCCACCATTATATAACCACATTATTCATAGTAGAATTGAATTGTTTGACTTGTCAATTTGTGGTCTATGGCGTTGGGGTGGGTTTGGTGCTTTGTGGGCTTAAACATTTCAATCCTGTCCAATTAGAAAATAGCCCAATCCCAACTAGTAATAATGTTAAAAATTACATCTAGAGTTAAGCTAGGCCTAGTAGCGAGAATTAGTTTTCTAGCCCATTAGAGTATATATATAAGAAATTAGATTCATTGTTCTTACATTTGGCAATTGATTGGATCACGTGAATGAAGGGTTTTAATCATAAAAACACTACCTAACCATAGATTTGGTAACATATAACTCAATCATCAAAAATTTGAAAAGGATTCATTGAAGCTCTAATTAAACTATCATTTTCATTTTTTCGTTCTTTTTGGTACATTAATTATAGTTAGTAGATATCATTTTCTCTCCAATCCATGCAATTGATTCTCATTGCATTATACTATCAAAAGTAAGAAAAATTACAAAATCCAAACAATTATTAGTTGATTAATAATATTCTAGTTCTAACTTTGTCAATTAAATCTTTTTCTCCATTAGGGGGCACATCATAATTCTCCAGCTATAAAATTGTAGCCAATAAAATTATGATCAATATTCCAATTTCACTTTCACGCCTTTGCCAGCCCAACTCTTTGCCCCCATGACCCACACACCAAGCAACTTCATAATTCTGTCATTCCATTAAAGAAAGATTACGGATTAGCGTGGGGTATATAAATAGGGTCGGCCTTTCCTTTCATTTTTTTTGGAGCGCATGAAATTTGCAAATTGCTTCATTATATTTTAGTTGATTGTCTATCTTGTTCCCCACGACCACGAAGCTGAAGAGAAAGAGACGAGAGGACATTAATCCCTTTTCATTTTATTTTACTTTATTTATTACCAAATGTGGGCATTATTTTCTCTCACTCTCTCTCCAAACTCACATTATATATCTTCTCCCCCTTATTGCTCTTTGTATTTATTATATTATTGATTATTATTATTATGATGATGACTCTATCTGAATTTTGTGTGTGGTTGTCAATTCTTCATGTGTGTTAGGCGAATTCCATACCAAATAAAAAAGGACCCATCATTTCAATTTTGATGCTTTCATATCACCAAGCACATGAATGGTCAATCTGACTTGTGAAAATTTAACACTTCCATATCCTTTTTTCCTTGTTTTTGTAAGTTGGGGAAATGCCACTCATATATTAGTGACCTATATATATGTACCTATATATAACAATTGCAAGTGAAATTACATTATTTTATTCTTGCATATATATATATATATATATATATATATCCGTTTCACCAAAATCTTATTGGGCACTTGATCGAGTAAAAGGAACTAGATATTTTTTAAAACAAAATTTTGATGCTGAAATTTTCACACTGTTATAGAGAAGGAAACAGATTTGTGGATGCATTGACTAATCTTGGAAGATCTTTAGATAATAATTTTCTTGTATATGACTGTATTTCTGACTCTATTTTTTATGTTTTCATGGATATATTATGGGGTTTTCCATGTCAGGCTTGTAAACACATAATTTCCTTTAACTTACTTCTATTTACTATAAAAAAAATCTTAAATTCAAATTTTATGAATAAAAAAAATAATAAGTTAACAAAATTTTATCCCTTTTAAGATCCAATTGTGTTAGATTGAATTAGTTGAAAATCGAAACTAACGTGACTGCTAAATAGCATAGGGCTAGCTAATAGATATGCTTCATTAAGCTATAATTAATTTTTTGACAAAAAAGAAAATTCAAAGGCACATAATTTTAGTTATGAAAGTTAGTAGATATATCCAATCATGTGGTTATGGAATCGATTCTAGTTTCTTTTTTTGGGAGAACCCTGTAAAAAAGTTGAATACACAGCAACACAATGCTTGAATAAGAATAGTATTTGATTCCCCCAAACCAAACCAAACCAAAAACACCAAATCCAATTACACAATGAAATGAAATAACAACGTCCTTGATCAAGCTTCATGATCATATATCAACACATAGATGCCCCTCAAAGGACAACTCAACTGTGATTAATCTATTGCTAAGCAATTCAATCATCACCAAATATCTATCAACAACTTAATTATGAAAATAATTATGTTTCACTATCATTAATCGTCTGTTACATCTGTACCAAGAAAAAAAAAGAAAAACAAATTTGTTGATATAATCTAAATCAACAGCAAATTGGTCATCTCAGGTGATGATTACAGCAGGAATAATAAGTTACACCGATGGTTTAAAGTACAAAAAAATTAAATTTATTGATGGACCACCAATTAATTTCAACAAACTCCCTAATTTCTTGTTGGATTACTTATATTTATTTAAATCTAATCATATATACATATATATATATACTATATATATATATATGACCAATGTCATGTGTATAATAAAATAAGTATATAGATAGATACATGTGCTTTCACTTCATCATTTACTATTGCCTTTGTTTTCTTGCAATAGTATTTTGTCTTTACAACAACTGAAAATTTGTGTCTGTAATTTTCAGCAGCTAGCATTAATTAATTGGGAGAAACATTATAGAAGTGAATCTTCATAAAGTTTTTGAAAACAATATAGTAATAGAAAAAAAATTTGGACAGAATCGAGCCACATCACATAAACAAAAGGGCAAGAACAAAACAGTGAAAGTCCTGTGGTTTCCATGGAAGGGCAGATTTGAAGTGTATAGAGGGTAAAGATGATAATGAATGGGAAAGGCCCAAACCAAGGCAATGGCAATCAAAAGATAAAGAAAGTTGTAAGGGTGTGGGGGCATCAGAAAGATGTGACCCCCATAAATAAATGAAGAGAAGACAGGTAACCCCCTAGGCCCTATCTATAAACATTTTTATATAAAAGGAAAAAGTAAGAAAAACCTAGGGACCCTAAAAAACCCAGTTTCTGTGGGTGCAACACTGCAACTGAAGAAGTAGGCCAAGGGTGATGTCACAGTTTAAGGGCTATCGTCAGGCAGCCGATTGTTCCTTTTGCAGTTCTTTTTTAATTTTTATCTATCTTTAGTAGTAATAATAATAAACTAATATTTTGATATTAATTTAATGAAGAAATGAAGTTGCCCTAGTCTCTGCAATGCAGGCAAGAGATTTTCTTTTCCTTTCTTATTATAAAAAAAAATTATATATCTCTTGGCTTTTGGATTTTATGTGGATGATTTGTGGCGATGAAAATAAAGCCAGGGGGGTCCCTGCACTGGTGAGAGTTTTAATTAAAAATTTATGTGTTCATTGCTATGCTGCCGGTTTATGTGTGGGAAGATGAGACAGAAAGTGCAGGGGGATTTTAATTATATATAAAGTTAAATCATGCACATTTGATCGATGGAGTGGAGTGGAGTAGTCTTCTTGTGTGAATTGGGAAATAATAGTAATCAAATCACATTCAATGTCTAAATTTGTTTGTCTACACTTTGTTGATGGATTTCGGCCAAAACTCAAGACTTTGTTGATGGATTTAACCTTCTTGTTTTTTTTTTCATTAATTATAGCTTAGCTACTAGTACTAGTAGTACTATATTTCAGTCACCAAAAGAAATGGGTATATTCCGAATTAAGTAAAATTAATTAAACACCAATTCACTTGATGATGAGTATAAACTATAAATCCTTGTGGCCACCATTTCTCTTTGCTTTGCTGCTCAATGCTCATCTCCTGCTTCTCTCTTTAATTACCTGCCCCTTTTCTATTTTTTTCTTATTCTTTTAATTAATTTTCCCAATTACATTCAATCATATAAAGCAATAAATCCATCTACCCTCTTCCTTAATTCCCATTGTACTTTTTTCTTAATATCTACTCCATTCGATTCAAAATAAGTGTCACATTAAAAATATCACATATATTAAGACAATAATTAATTCATTTTTACAAAAAATTTAAAATGACCTAAACACCCTAAAATCTTTTATTAATTACATTTATTTTCTATTTCCCTAACTCCCCATTAATTAGGGGTATAAATTGTATTAGTTTTATAAGTGTATCACTTATTATTATGAAATAGAAACCAAAACTTAAATTGTATTACTTATTCTGAATAGGAGGAAATACTATACTAATTAAATATTGAACCCTAGCTAAGTAAAATAAAATTAACTAGTCAATTTATAATGAAAATGAATATATATTAAGGATATATAAGGGCAAAAGCAAAAGAATGCAACGTGGAGGTGAAGGAAGCAAGCTTCTTCTCGTTTCCTTTTCCCGTCAACCTGATGAAGCTAAAGCCAGGTCGACCCTCTGCCGTCTGATTTTCTGATGCATATATATTCTTCTCCATCAAGAATCCATGGGACCACGTGGGCTCTTTCCCTTTCTTCTTCCTTCTCTGCTTCAAACTTCAAAGTTCAAACCCTCACACACACGCAGTCGCACCTATAAAGCTTAGCTCTCCCTGCCAAACCCAAAATAGCACCCCTATTCATATTCATATACACAATCCCTAGCTAATTAATTAATAATTAATTAATATCTCTTTGATTGGACACTTACCTCAGTCCTCAGTCTCTCTGCGACTCTGCCCCTGCAGGCTCCAATTTCAATAACTATGTCTTCATCATCACCGTCCAATTCCCTTGTTCGTATTTTAATCTAACGGCGAGGAAGGCCTTTACAATCTGTTTAAAATGATGAATATATGCATGTATAACCGAGAGAAGAGAACTGAGATACATACAGGTTATTTTTTGCCCGTACAAGGCAGAGGAAGTAATGGTGACTGGTGACCGGCTTTTTTCTTTATTAATTTAATTAAATTAACCTATATATATATATCGGTAATCGGTAAGAAAGAAGAGTTTATAAGCAAAAGATTTGTGTGGCGGACCGGCATTCAAAGCGGGGGGTGTGTAGACAGTACTGGCGGCACTTTCAAGGAGAAACCGGTTGCTGATGTCACCTCCAGTTGCCCGTACAACTTGGGGGGGTTGTGGTTGTGGAACTCTGTTCTATGAATTTCTATCCAATAGATGCCTTCCATTTCAGACAAAAATCTATTCATTTCTTAGTTCTTATTACCAAAGGTGGCTTGCCTCTTTGTTGTTTTTCTCTTTTTTATTTTTACTCTTGTAATAGTCTAATTTTTAAAGTGCAAAATAAATAATAATAATAATAATAATAATAATAATAATAATAATAATATACTAGTAGTCTAGTACCTTTTCATAAAGGAAATTGTCTTTTAAATCTGTTGCATACGTATAAGTTTTGTATTTTAATAATAATATTATTATTATATTAATTAATTAATTAATTTCTCGATATATTCAACACCCCAAAACAAAAAACATAAAAGAGGGAGACACTCTGCAAACCGATCTTATTCTTTTTCCTTCTGTAAAAGTAGGAGATTTTATTCCTGCTTCAACAATATTAATTCATTTACAAAAATGATGCTTCGAGAATTATTATTTTTTCAATTTCAATATAACGTGTTCTTTTAGTATTATCTACCTTCTTCTTCTTTCTTTTTATAAATAAATAATAAATAGGGCATTAATTTTATGCACTATTAAAAAAAACCTAGGAAGATATATATATATATATATATATATATATATACTACTCCTACTAGTTAATGAAATACTAATACATTTTGGGTGAGAAAGTTTATCAGATATAAATATATGATGGTCAAAAACTTAAAAACCCCTATACTAGCAAATTATTGGAAAATGATATAGTAGGGTAAATATATGTATGGTACGTAAGTATATATGTATGTATGTATAATTTTAAGTACCGTAAAATAATAAAGGAACTGGCCGGTGGGTAAAAAAAACGGTGACGCAATCTGCAGTTGCCGTACAGTGCAGCTTTGTTCCAAAATATTCCTCACCCAATGAGTAACTTTGGCCACTTTAAGGACTTTTGTTTGTTGAATAATATGATAACTCTCATTTTGTAACCTCCTTTTTTATCAACTTAGCCTTTGCCATGCATAGATTCATTGATCATATATTATTATATATAATATAATTGGATTATATGTTTCAGCCCCAATTTGCGGTCCCCAAATTATTATTAGTTATTATTACTATATATATATATTATTTATTATAATAATAATTGTTGTTGAAATGTATTATTATTGTTGAATAATACACAATTTTACTATAATTCAACCCCAAATTATTATTAGTATTACTATAATTGTTGTTCAAAGTAGGTTAATTGCTCAACCAACAATTTTCTAAAAAAAGGAAGAATTTAAGAAAATAGAGATGAAAGAGGCCGTACAGAGCAAGTTGCATTAATTAGGTAAAAACCATAGTCTTAAAACAATGATTGAATTGGTAATTAAGTTGATTAAGTAAGCCTGTTTCATCTAAACCCGCCCCCACGTATTTTAAACTTTATAAGCTGGAAAAAATTAGGTTCTTTTTAAGGGACCCTACGAGGGAGACACAAGAATTCAATTCTTGAAGATTCACGAGCTTGACCCTCTAAAAAAGAAAAAAAATGAAAGAAATCCTCCTCCCCACGTTAAATCTAACGTCCTCTCTTACTTTCCAAACCTAAGAACCTTGCTTAGACGTTTAAAGCTAACGGCCATTATCACTCTTTTCTTCGCAATTATTGTTCCCTCTCTCAAACTTCTTTCTTTGCCGGAAAATTCAACACCCTCTGAAGTTTTTGAGATCTAACTCTTCCTTATAGCAACACAAAAAGATATTTTTCAGAGGTATTTTATTATTATTAATTAATATATATAATAATTTTATTATATTATTATTACTACTCTACTTACTCTTATACTATTAAATTATATATATGTTGAAATTAAGATAGCTGTTGGTTCTTTTTCTAGTTGGTGGATGTTAAGTCTTAGCTTTGTTTTTTTCTTTAGGTTTCTGGGTCTGCAAATCATGACATCTTGAGAAAATATGAGTCTATAAAATATTATTTCTTTTAGTTTAATATATATTTAAAAACTACTGTTAAATTAGTTCAAACTATTTTTTTATTGCTACATATATAAAGCCTAAAGGCATTATTTTCTAAAAAAAAAATACTATAATCAAAGACAAAATCTACGTTGATAGAGAGTCGATACTCGATAATAAGAGTAGAAAGCTTCTCTTGTGATGTTTTTTTATTTTGTTAGATCTAAGCTCTAAAAAGTTGGGTGTTTTTTAAAGGAACTTAGCTTCAAACTGACGGGAAGTCAGGAGTTCGTCAGCTTTGAAATTAGGGTTTTCAGAGGTTGACGTGATGAAGGTAGCTTATGATTGCTATATACTTGTACTTTTGGCGGTGTAGCTTTAGCTGTTTCTTTCTTTCTTTCTTTTTTTTTTTTTTAGTAAAAGAAAAACGAAGAGTTTACTTTGATCACTGTGCTTCTCCCTACTCTCCTTTCTTAGCTCCTTGGATCTGGTCTTTGTTTCTATATATATTTTGTTCTTAATTTTCTCTTGTTTTGAAGAGGCTAAGATTTGGTACCATATATTGGTTTCATGTGAAGGAATCAGCGACAAAAGAAAGGAGGAAACTGGGAACCCAAGTACTATTTTGAGCGAGGATCGATGGATATAGTTGAAATTTTAAGTTTTTCAATTGCATTGGTGAGAAAGTGAAGTAAAAATTAATTTGCTCGTTGTAGCTATAAATTAATTCGGCTTTCATCCTCTTGTTATGTTTGCCCCGCCTTTAAAGTTTTTGTCTCTCAACTGTTGCTTCAACTTCACATGAATTTCTGTTCATTTTGAGGGTACTTCTTGTCGTTCATCAACTCTCTCTCTCTCTACCTCTTCTTCTGGGTATAGCTTAGTGTTTTGTCTGAAATGTGACTTTGGTGTTTTAATAACATAATAATAGTACTTTATATTTTGTCATGTTTTTCTTCGTTAATTCCTCTCTTTCCTGTTATTTTATTGCAGATCGATCACATGCATTGAACTTGGAACTGAATCGTTTCCCACTTGGAAGCAAGCGTTGCATGTCTTCTCTAGCCTCGACAAGGCCTAATCAACTTGTCTGGGTGACTTGAGATCCCTATATTTTCTTCTTTGATCCATGTTTTGTTAGCCAAATCGAAGAACCAACTGTCGTCGGTTATGGATATGAGAAAGTTCAGATCACCGGAGTCGCATGTAGCACAGCAAAGCCGTCGAGATAAGTTGAGGGTTCAACAAAGCTCCAATCTTCTTCACCATTTAGAGGACTTTCCTAACATTATGGAACAAGAGTCGTCTCCACTTCATCCGGGACTAAACCCAGATCTTGTTCAAGTTCGAAATGTTAGAAATGCTAATTTGCTTTACGACCCATCTCTCATTCCTTCCGGAATCATCCATTTCCCTACAAATCCTAACGTTTCAACGATCCCAGCTGAGGAATCATCATCGTTTCCCGCCGGCATGTCACATCCAAGGTTGTCGAAACTCAATGCTAATTCATCTAAACTCTCAGGTGACCCACAAGGTTATAATTCACAGCAAAGTTGTGATTGGATGGTGAGTTATAATGCAAGTGGATCATTAGGTGTTAGTAGGGAAAGCAACATTCAGAACCCTATGTTTGTTGCGCAAGTCTTGTCAAATAATGGTGGAGAATCTGCAGCCACGCAATATCTGAAACCCAATTACAGTTCCTATCAAGATGTTCAATCTAGTGATCTATCAAATCCAGGGAGTGAAATTTCCAGCCAAGACAGCAGAAGGCAGCTTTACGGGGACTTGAATTTTGTTTCACCTTATGGAACTGTTACTACAGCTTCGGTTGGGAATCAGGGACAAGAAAATATTGCTCGTGCTTCGAATTCATGGATAGATTACTCTGGAAATCAACCATGGATGAATAGGCCTGTTATGGAGCATTGTCAACAATGGGGCGGCGAATTGGGGTTTTTGGCAATCAAAAGTAGCCAAGAAGTACATAGGGATAATGCCACCACTCAAGGGCTATCTCTATCTCTTTCATCCAGCCCCAAGCCTAAAATTTGTGATGCCGCTCAACTCACGGATGATCAATATGGTCTAGAATCTAAGCCTTTCCCGAAACCATCAATAATTAGTAAAACTAGTGGAAAATCCGTTCCTGAAACCGGTGGAACTTCTTCGGCTTCCCTTCATCGCCATACAGGCCCTCTTGGCCCTTTTACTGGATATGCAACTATTCTTAAGAATTCAAGGTTTTTGAAACCGGCACAAGAACTACTTGACGAATTCTGTCATTCTACTAACTCAAAGGTTGTTAAAGTTTGTGATGCAAATGAGGGGATTACTTCTGGAGAAGCAAGTGGTTCAGCCTCGGTTGATGCTGCTAATACAGTGGATATGGAGGGTGGAGGCAGTAAGGGGAATAATAACTCGGTGGCTTCATCGTCGACTTTCTACAGTTGTAATGAAATCGGAGTTGATCATGGCGGTGTTGGGAGTAGCTCTGATGAACCTTGTAGGCCTGAGTACCAGCAGAAGAAGGCTAAGCTTTTATATCTGCAGGAAGAGGTTGGTTATTAATTAATCTTCTTTTCTCTCATTTATGTATATATACTATTTTCTTGAGTTTGATCTTTATGCATTTTTAATGAAACAATCAAAAAAATTTTAATTGATTGGACGTGAAAGCTTATTAATTCTTAATTATATATATGTTGCTTTAAGGAAATTACTATGAGGTTTTTGCATTTGAAAGCTAATTTTGAAACTAAGCCTGCATGCCCATATGACTGTAACAATGCTAATTGCTGATGTCAAACTGTGAGAGTCTTTCATTTTCTTGATCATTAAGATGAACAAGAAATTTTGAACTGAATGATGTACTAATTGAAGTACTTGAGGTTTATTACTCATGTTTTGAGATTGGTAGTGAAGATAAGTAGTATATAGAATTGCAATGGATGGATCCATAAAGAGCGATATTTTGGATGAATGATTAATTTCATGTATATGGAGAAATGATGAACATTGCCAAATTTGTGATCATCTAATAAGCCATGTTACTGTCTAATTTCAATCAGTTAAAGACTAGTAATGAAGACCTTTTTTGGTGAAAGGGCTGCCCCACAAACATTATTAATGTTCCTCAAGAATGTTAATTCAAAAATGTGATCTCTAATTTCCTCCTCCTTTCAAATTAGATTCCCTTTTGCTTCAAGTGTATCATATCCATTCAACTGGCAAACCAAAAACCATACAATCCATTTTCTTTCCCTCATTCCTCATATATCATAATTAATAGCAAGCAGCTCCTGGTTATATATGTCACTTCATTTTTCTATTTTAAAGTCATCAATTAACATTCTGGCAAAACATATTCCATTATTCAATTATGATTGGAACTTTTATCAATTGTATGACTTGTTTCCTTGTACTTGTATGGCATTTTCATTCTGCTTGGATTTGATGATTTCAAAATTTCTCTTTCCTCCTTTTGTGCCAGTCTAGCCGATGGTTGCTTCTTGAGGTTGGTTATAGACCTTGTCTAAGCTATAGGGATGGTCTTTTCATATAATAGCATAGGGTTATGCATACCATGTGTGCCTTTTCAGTAAGAGTTGATATGGCATGGATTTCGACCCCCACCCCTTCAAAACTTTTCTTTTTTGGTACTGGCTAATGATTTGTATTCTTTCTGGATTCAACAAATCTTCTATCATTCATAATTGATATTCAATCATGCATGTTTTGTTTAAGCTATTCAATCATTAGGCATGGTTAAACATGTATTTTCATATAATGCATTCTAGCACAAATATTACATGTCTGGCTTATATGTATACCTAGCTACAATAGAAGAAAATTATTTCTGCATTGCAGACTTTTGAACGTATATTGAGCTACATCTTGTTTTCATTTTCACTGATATTTATATGGATGTCCGGCTACTTGTCCAATTATTAGTGTGATTGGAACACTAAGCATATCATTTCTGAGATAGAAAATTTAATCAGGACTCTGTTATTCTTTATTTGATCAACCTTTATAACTGCCTTTGGATTTCATCTAGCGCTAGTTATTATTCTGGTAACAAGGCATGGACCGGATGCATTTTTTATTTACTTTTAAGTGCTGCAATATGGATTAGCATTGGTTAGGCTTGCTATGGTGTATATCATGTCTGCTGGATTTTATGCCAAATGTAACGCATTCATCGTTCTAATGTTGACCTTCAAAAAGAATTCTGGTGAAATGTGATGCTAATTACTGAAAGAAAATCAAAGCTGGATGCTATTAGTAATTGTTTTCTTTCTGCGCTTGGTCTAGGATCAGTATTCAGTTTATTATGGTCTCTATGTTATATGTTTGTTAAAGAAAGTCTTCAATGATGGTAATGAACTTTTGTTATCTACTTGCATTAATGGTTTTGAGATTATTTTTCCCTTTTATTTTGTTATAATTCTAGTTAGATTTAACAGCATTTTTCCTATTTCGTGCACGCTATCTCTTTCTGAGACATACACTTCCTATTTTGCTGTCAATGCAGACCCAATGCATCTAATGTCTGCTGATTTTTCAAACATTTACTTTTTGGTACTCCTTTTTTGCATTTTTTTTGGTGGTTTTGTCAATTTGAGTGCTAGTTATGAGTTTTAAGTCTTTGTTAAGAAGACATCCTAGAGAAATTCATCTAAACCAATAATTCAGTTAAGTAGGTAGTGCATTCTTGCTTGTGTTAGATTATATTTTATAAGGGATCAAATCAATAACTAAAAAGCCAGCATTGAATAACTTTCAAGTTGGAGTTTAGCTGCGGGCAAGAACAGAACAGGAACCAGAGGGCCCATCCTGTCATTTAGAGTTACCACTAAACTCCAACGATGTTCATCCTAATTTTGAAACAATAATTAGTTGCTGGATATCAATGCTCTCTTCATATCTGTATACCTTCAAATCAAATTACATTTCAATTAACAGTAAAGACCACTCTTTCAAAGCTACTTTATGAAAAAGTTTCAACCCCAATTAGTTGTCGCCTTGCATTAGCTAAAGGCCCCATCATTGATTGAAATAAATAGGATTATGGAGTGGCAAATTGCACCCAAGTTTTGAATCTGTGTTACTATTGATTTTTCCTAATTTGGCCATAGTTCCTTATCAGATTATGAATACTACAGTAAAATTACTGTTATGCAATAACTTCCATCATCATTTCCTTGTTCTAAAGCATTATTGGTTTTGGACATAATCCTAATAGCATCAATTGTCATCATGATAAGTTTTGTAAAGAATCTTTTCAATCTTCATACTGTAGCCAATGCATGTTTTGTTGCTTGTTGTACAATTAAGCTTAATAATCTTACGAGAACTTGTCTGTCTTTGGCATTGAAAGGTTTGCAGAAGATACAGGTTATATCATCAGCAGATGCAAATGGTGGTGTCTTCATTTGATTCAGTAGCCGGTCTAAGTGCTGCCACCCCTTACATTTCCTTGGCCCTCAAGGCAGTAACAAGGAACTTTCGGTGTCTGAAAAATGTTATCTCGGATCAGATCAGGCATGTTTCTAGAGCCCTAGGGGAGGACTTAATGTCCCCAACTACCGGTACCAGCAGTAGCAAAGGCGATATAAATATGGCTAGGCTTAAGTGTATGGGTCAGAAATCTGGTGGGGTTAATATGGGCTTCCTTGAACCCCAACAACATGGCTGGAGGCCCCAGAGAGGCCTACCAGAACGTTCAGTGGCTATTCTAAGAGCTTGGCTCTTTGAGCATTTTCTTCATCCGTAAGTCTCCTCTTATTCATTTTCGTATTCCATGTCAAAATATGTAGTCTGGTGTTGAATTTCTCTGTATCTGCTTTTCTTATAGGTACCCCACAGACACCGATAAACACATGTTGGCCACTCAAACAGGTCTTTCTCGAAATCAGGTAGGTCTTCTTCCTGTATGTTGTTATCTAATTATTTAGTTTGACACTGTTTGTTTGATTGAATTAGAATTTAGCACAGTTAAGCTATTGATTTGGCATTTAGACCAACTTTTTTTTGAACATTTCCCGCCTTTTCTATCAAATTGAAGTGTTGAGAAGTGTCTTAGTTTTGATAATGCCAACTAATTTAGAAATGACATCAAGTTCCAAATAACTTATTCTGCCAAGGTCCATTGATCATCTCCTATTTATGATGGTACAATGCAGGTGTCAAACTGGTTCATAAATGCACGAGTTCGCGTATGGAAACCGATGGTGGAAGAAATACACATGCTTGAAAGCAAAGGCTTGACAGAAGGCGGCAATCATCAGAACTTGAGAAGAAGTGATGCAAAATCTACTAGTGAAGGAGGTGGCAGCAGCCTGCCTAATAATGAAGACCAACCCATCAGTAGGTCATGTATTAACATGTTGTCCGACAAGCAATTGACTTGCTCGGATATCCATGTCTCTCCCATTACAGGAGATTCACAACATTGGAACCACGAGAAGCGTTCGAGAATGGATTTTCATGTCCCAACAAGTATGGAGGGCTCATTCATGGGGTTTGCACCATACCAGCAAAGCCGTCTTGAGATGGGGGGACTTGGAGCTGTATCCCTTACCTTGGGGCTTAGGCATGGTGTGGAAAATGCACAACAGCAGCAACAACAATATCAACGACCGGAAGAACAACTTAGGCGACAATATGGGGGTCAAATGATTCATGACTTTGCCGGTTGAGGTTTTAGCCAATCTTTCTAAAGATGGAATGATATATTGAACAAAAGCTTGTTGTTTCCATGGAGCAATTTTTACCAAAAATTTGGCAAGTGAAAAAGCTCCTGATAATACATGTTGCAACCTTGAAGGTCAAATTGACATATTATTAGCTGGTGAATGCTAGCAAATTGTTGAATGTAGGAAATGGCACCATGAACTAGTTGGTGCTTGATAATTAGAAAAAAAGAGAGCAATCATGATGGTGCTTTTAGGAATGTGCAAAGCAATAAAATTTTGGGAGTGAATTTGTAATGCTTATGCATGGGGAAAGGGGTTTGGATTTGTTTTGGTTGGATTCAGTTAAATCACAATTGTATAGAACATGGACATGTTCAGCTTTGAGGGATCA
The DNA here is from genome assembly GCA_001974825.2 of Corchorus olitorius. Classification (NCBI taxonomy): domain Eukaryota; kingdom Viridiplantae; phylum Streptophyta; class Magnoliopsida; order Malvales; family Malvaceae; genus Corchorus; species Corchorus olitorius. Next base: position 35,966 of record AWUE01016444.1, read on the forward strand.
TCAATATGTTGGAGCTCAAGAAGTTCTTAGTATGAATTTAGGGGCAATAATCTTCGTCAAATTATCCTAATAACTTAGTAATTATAACTGGAAGAGTTCTTAATTCAATTATACGGCTGCTTGAAATTTTTCATTTTTTCTTCTTGATGGGTTTGCTCATGGACGCACAAAAATCTACTTGGGCTGATGCCTAATTGTGAGATAGCGGCCCATAATGGAAAATCAATTCTTGATAATGGGCCCACTGGCTGTAAGGCATTAAAACGGCTAAGAAACCTGCGTTTTCAAGGTCTTTGTGGCACACTGGCACTTAGGGTGTTTTTTTTTTTTAATTTTTAAATAAAGGAAATTAGGTATTGTTAATTATGATCAATTGATCATCTCAACCCCATGCAATCAGCTGGTCATGCATGCATGCATTTATATTTTCCTATCCTACATACATACATACAACATATATAAAATATATTTAACTATATAATAATAATTATACAAAGTTACATATGACATGCTACAAAGACAGATATTTTAGAACTCAAAAAAAGACAGATATCTAGATGTGGATGGAAAAACCTAATTAAACATGATCTGGTAACATCATCATCATCATATCATCATATTCATGGCTTATGGGTTTATGGGTATAATATATATACTTTATTCCTCACACCATTACTATAAATTTAGTCTCACAAAGTTTTAATTTACCCACTTCCGTCTCCACCACCACCAGGGTAGTTATTGAAGTCCTGCCTAGGAATGTAATGGTGGTTGCTCACACTGCTCGATGGGTAGCCATCTCTGCCATTGCCGCCGCCATCCCCAACCAGCTGCCGCCCATGGACCGTCGTGTCTTCATGACTGAGCACCTCTGCTTTTATAACTTTTCTGTTTGCAGCCAAGCAGGAACTCACCATTATCAATATTGCCAGAGCAAGAGCCAGAAGCCTCATTATTCTTGCACCCATTATTGCTTTTTCCCCTGTCTATACACAAGATAGATTAAGATATCATAACTACAATAGTTTTAATTAGGAACTGATTTTTAAAGCAAGACTTTAACTTACTTACTTACCAAGTAAGAAAATGATCCAAGGATATCTTGAGTTTTTTTGGCCTTTGGGAATGCTAGGGAGGAAGAGAGAAAAGCCAATTTATATATATACAAGGAGACAGGGTAGGGTTTATGTTATTGATATTAGAGGAGAATTAATATAATTATATAAATAAATTTGGTGATGGGAACTCCACCAAATGAGGCAAGAAGAAGTGGGATGACCATATTGTCTGATACAAGTTGTTTTAAAAAATTGATTAAAAATGATGAAATTGAAAGAAAAATTTTTGTCCAAATTGGCACTATCCTAGCTATAATAGGAAAACTCCACATTAGGGAGTGGATTTAGTTGATGCAAAAAGTCAATGAAGCACAATAAGAGAGTGGATCTTCTATTTGTTGTTCTGGTGGTGATGTCAACCCATAAATAAATGACCTAATTTAAAACAGTACTATAATAAATTAAGTACCCAGGAAGAGACGCTTGGCCTTGGATTCAATTTGATGATTAAATCAATCTAAATATAGACATAGACATAGACATTGACATATCTGAATTTGCCAGTTGATGAAATGTTTTGTGCCATTTGGCAGCCTAATCTGCACTCTGCAAAGTCTATCTGGAACTGTTGCTGAAGAAAACAGAGAAGAATGCAGACAAGGGCCTGCATGATATCAGATTTTAGTTCTCAACAATTATTTGCTAGTGCAATTTAACTAATTTGAATCGAATCATCCACAACTAGCTAATCAGATATATATAAAAAATTTGAAAATATATAGAAAATGATCACTTTTTTAAAAAAGTGTAATGGGGATATGAATTATTGTATCCAATTGCAATGCTACAGATACTTCCATTAAGAAACTTTGAAGGATTTTATTCACACCAATATTGCATGTCATTGGACACATATATATTACATGATTAATCATTATTAGGGTTATTAAGTAAGAATGAGAGCCAAAAGATCTTCCATATACAGTTGACACCATGAGGAAATGAAAAGCAAATAAAGATTCTGCATTTTTCATGAATCATATATGAAACCCAAAAGTCAATTTAAACCAAATGAGTTAACCTATATAGTAACGAAGGAATAAATGCAAAAGTGAAGAAATTAAGGTTTGTTGGGTATTTGGTTCCATGTTTCATAGATCTAACACGTGGGTGGAAACTGATTGAGCCAACATGTTTTGGAGATTGAAAACCAGAGGTTCCACTACTTGTGGATTGAGTTCAATGCGTGAAGATCATCAGGAACTTTCTTAACTTTAGTTGCGTTTAGCTGGATGGATCGATCAAATCCATGGATTGGCTAATTAAAGTGAAGTATATAGTAATATATATATAGTAATATCAATCAAGTTTTCACTCAGGTAATTATGATTAGCAATGTTAATCTTGCATTGTGCAATTATTATTATTATTATACCTATAATGAGTAGATGGCCCTTTAATTATTGTGATCCATGAATTTATATAATGCCCCTTGTTCACACAACATGGAAAAAAAGCTATTTGTTCAGGCCAAATTGTTTCAATTTAGGTCTAATTTGGGACATTGTTGATTAGAAAATCGATTCATTTCGAGGCAATCCATCAAATAGGACCATAACCTTTTCCTGAGATTTTGATATGTGGAGAAAATAGGTTGGTCTGGCCCAATTGACCCAGGCCCATTCATAGATTCAATTGTATAAATACTCTATTGTAAACAACACGTATTCATGTTGTTGAATTATAAACCCAATTTCCTTTTCTTTAAAACTCTCTGTTCTTTTAGGAAAATAACTGCCATTGTTGAAAATGGTTTCCCGGAGTAAGTTCTTTCTTTCTCTTCTTCCCTGATCCTTCTAGTTCTGATTTTACTCTTATTAGATTTGTTAGAATTTGGGGCAAAATGTTGAATCGCTATTTGACAATTGCCTCGAATTGAACCGATTTTGTAATGATTTGTCTCCAATCAATTAAATTAAAACGTTTTACCCAAATTAAGCCTAAATTAAAACGTTTTACCCTGAATTGAACACCCAGAGAGAGAGAAAAAAAAATCAAGATGATAGAAGTGTACTATCAATCTAAATGTAGGCTTTGAAGCCAGGGCCCATTGAGAGTTGGGTTAAGCGTCAAATCTAAATGTAGTCTAAGCTCGCCCAGTTAATGCAGGCTGTAACCTTCAGCCCAAATTTCAGGGCCCAGTTACTGTGCTTTGCTTGACTTGAGAATATATATATAAAAGATAAATGTGAGCATATGGAACCTTTTTATTGGCCATGGGGTTTGTTTAAGGAATTGGACAACAAGAAAATTTGCAAATATATATTGACGATGGCGGTGATGATTGGGTATCATGTAGTCTGTCATTGAAGAATGAAGATAGCTGCCGTTTCATCGGCGGTGGCGCACCTCAGTCATGGTTTTCCCTTGAATATGAAACATTTTCCAAATTACATCAATTAGAAATGTAAAAAAAATATATGCATTGAACTTTTTTTAAAAAGAAAAATACGTTGAACTATAAATTAAATATCAAAGGAAAATGATCATGTAAATCCCAAATCTCCACAGGTTAAAAATGACCAATATTTTACCTTAGATGAATATAGTGAGAACATATACATGGATATCAATTAGAATGAAACATGATTAATTAGTCCTAAACCATATGCAAGGGAGGAGTTTGGTTTTCAGCTTTGTCATATACTATAAGATAAGATACAGTATAACTTGTTGCAACATGCAGATCATATCTAGCCAGCTTATAAATTATACAATTATGAAGGACCACAAATTATGGGTCAACCAAAAGTACACGAGAGATTACGAGGTAAACGAGTTCCACGCCGCCCCTGGTCAGAATTTTAGAAGCTTAACCTAGCATATTATTATACTTAATTAATTAATTAATTAATAATCTAGTTCACATATATCGATCTAATTATAACATCTATTAATTAATTTGTTACTCTTTTTTTTGGGTAGAATATATTAATTTGTTACCTATAAACTATAATAGGTAACAAAGCCAATATTTTTTTACAAAAAAAAAAAACAAACAAACAAAGCCAATATTTCTCATTTCTCACCCACCCACCGTATAATAAAGTCAAATGTTCCAACCAGATGAAATTATGTTTTTTTTACAGTTTGATCAAGACCGCAGTTGATGAATATAGCTGCTTAATCATTTCTTCTTTTTTCTTTTTTCCAAATTAAAAGTTTAAAACATGTGTCTTTTACCATTAATTATAGTAGATTAATAATAATCAAAATCAAAACTAGGCAGGATGAGAAGATTAACAGTGTTGTGGGCGCACAAAGTAATACTTAATTTCTTGCAAAGGAAGAGATCGAAAACATTCAGAAATTTTGAGAAGATTAACAGTTTAATTTGTATGGTTCTTTAGGAAACTTTGAAAAGCTTCTATATGATTAATGTTCCATGAATCTCAGCTTCCAATGGAGTTCCGACATTTAAAACGTTGTGCTGACTATGGTGGTCCAGCATATATTCTTCAATGGTCTCTTTCAAACACATGATGTAATAGTTGGACTCGAAAAGGAAAAAATGGATTATCGTTTTCGTCAAACATATAATCGAATTGGTTGAACACTTTGACGAAGTTATACGTTCATATTCATATTATGCATGATGATAAATTGAAATTTAATTTATTTGAAAGCCAAGTAATAAATCATATATAATTATATTGGGTTTAGTTATGTGTTTGATATATTGCTGATGGCAAACATATTGGAAAAGTTATTAATTAGGACACACTATTTGAATTGAACCTGTTGCTGTATATAATAATCTCAGTTTTATAGTATTTTGGATTCAATAAAGGTATGCAGAAATTTGGGGACATTTCTTGAGGTTTTGATCAAAGATTTGTTTATTATATATTGACTAGCAGATACATTGTTCTTTCTTCCCCATGAGTTCATACCGTACGTATATATTTGATTAAATTGTTGGAAATTTGGGTTTGATTATATATGATGAAATTAGTGATTTATTTAATTAATCAAGACAACGTTAATGATAAGGAGCTTAATTTAGGGTAGGTGATCAGCATTTCGTGCTAATTGTAATTTGCCCGCCAAGATATATATTGTTTAATTTTTCTTCAAAAAAAAAATTAAGCATCTATAACTTTAAACCTTAAGTATCAATAATTGATCAATCTGTCAGGACGATAAGTGGTTTCGGTTCAACAAAGATGAGAATACAAAGTTCAATCCTAAAAAGTGCATAGAAATTAGTCTTGGATCACTAATTAAACCAAAAAATTAATTAAGGTTAAACCTCCCCAGCACCACAAGATTCTATTCTAAAATTGTGCTTCAATACTAAAAATTGTACTCGAAGGAGAGGGGGAAGGGGGAAAAAACTCCAAAAGGTCAAGAGAAGGGAAAAACAAGATTACAAGAGGGTTGAGCCAGGGCTTTGTATGAACATTTCCGAAGAAGGGATAGTATGGTAGTAGTTGGTGACTTTTGGGTATTTCCGGAGATAATTGCGAGAACATAACCGAGGGTGTTCTTAAGTAATTGCAATTATTTAAGTTTAGTAGATTTGAAATCTGCGGCCATAAAAGATTAGTAAATTGGAAATCAATTTACTTTTTTTTTAAAGTAATTAAATCAATATATTTACTTAATTTGGCGCCCAAGGGACATTTGAGTGATCAAAACTTGAGACTTCTTGTGGAAGGTCCCAAATCCTGATCGGGGTGGAATTATAAAAAATAAGAGGATCCGGGCTACTTCTTATTATGTAGTCAATTTAAATATCATATTCATAGTAGTATCTCATGGCTGCAAGATCTTCCTCGAGCCCCCTACGGAGTTGCTTCCACTGTTGGAACAGGATGCTAGTAGTGTTGCTGTTCGGAGAACTTAGTTGACCTTGTCGGCATCTTATGTACCAAAAAAAACAAAAAATTTACTGATTTGGCTGCTATAGTTCGTTCTTTGACCCATAATATAAAGTTCATTTGTCATTGAAAAACTTTTTATATAATTTGATTAATTGCTGATCAAGCTTTTTTTTTTTTGCGTATGCTCCATTTCTTTAATTCCGTATCAGCTCATAGTATTTTATTAATTGCTGAATTTTCCAAATTTTTGGGGGTACGGGCTTTGTCCTTATTAAGTCCATTTTGTCTGTGTTTAAGCTTCAATACACAAGTATTGAACTTTCCAAGAAGGAATTAGGAAGCTCTGAAAATGAAAACATGCACGCTCTTTTGTAATTTAATTTGATAGAAAATCTTTATTATATCTTCAAATTCAATCTCGTCAGCCTACACGTCAATTTAAAAGAAGCATTTTATTTGAAGTCAAGCAGAAGAAAATATATTACACTGCAGCAAAAAGACCACATGTATTATTTTTTCTTTTTTAATCCAATTATTCTAATTATAGGTTGCCCCATCAAACTTTTCGTTGATTTCTTGTGTTCATATTACCAAAAAGGAACACTCTAGCTAGGAAGAAATTTATGCAACAAAAGGCATTTCTTTTCAACATTTTCAAACGAAAATTAACCTAAAGCAGCTGATTTACAACTATATATATAACCCTTCCTTCCCTTCTCCATTCCTTAAAATTGCTCTCTCTTGAAGTTATAATTTGCAAAGATGGCAAAGCTACCAACCCAACTCTTGCCTTGCATTTTCTTTATTGTTCTTGTTCTGTATTCATGCCCTGCAAGATCTCAGGAAGTTGGTAAGGAATTATAATTAAACATGTCCCATACTTTGAATTTTTAATTGTTTTCGATCCGAATTTTGATTTGTCATAATTCTTTAATTTGTTGTGTTTGTTGCAGAGGATGAAAGTGAGTTTGATTATCATGAAAATCATGGAAAAGGGCCGTCGAAATGGGGAGAGCTGCATCCAAATTGGACTTCATGTGGCAATGGAAGAATGCAATCTCCCATTGATATGTCCAATGAAAGAGTTCAAATTGTGTCCCATTTAGGGAGGCTTAAGAGAAGCTATAGGCCTGCCAATGCCACTCTCAAAAATAGAGGCCATGATATGATGGTAATTAATTAATAAATTGCAAAAAGTATAATGAAAGGAAAAAAATAAGTGATAATTAATTTTACAACATGAATTTCACCCTTTTCTTGACTTATTTTAGAAAAATATAAGTATACTTCACCAAAACATAAAAAACTTTACAACCCCTTTTCTGTTTTATAAGTGTTTTAGAAAGGAAAATGCCTTATTATGGTTCTGGATATAAGTGAGGTTAATTATTTTATTCTTCTTAATTGGGAAATTAGTGAGAAATTAATTAGAAATTATGTTTTCCATGAATCTCGAAGCTGAATACTTTAAATAAAGAATTTGAAACCAATTTATAGGGGTAAAGGTGAACCAAATATTATATATATCAAGTTAGATGAACAAAACTTTTGAGTTATACTCCATTAGCTTTGAAAATTTTCCAGCCTAACTAATGAAATCCAAATTTTAAAAAAGATCAATAATATTGGTTGTTAGTACACAAGACTATGGTTTATGATTTAATCATTGTTAAATTTGACTTAATGACAAAGATACAAAGTTGTGTTAGGTGAGATATGTTATCATATGGTGTAAATAATTCAGAATATGCAGTATATTCCTTTTTCTATATATTCTCTTTATCATATAAGATCAAACATAAATGACAAATACACATATTTGATCAAATCTATTTGTATTAACTATTTGAATTAATTTGTGGATGCAGTTAAGCTGGGAAGGTGAGGAAGCCGGAGCTATAGAGATTAATGGAACTGTATATGCACTCCACCAGTGCCACTGGCACTCGCCTTCCGAGCACACCATCAATGGCAGAAGGTGATATATATATATATTCTTCCCTTAATTTGATCATAAACCCATTAACGATAAGAAAATGAAGAACAATTTGCTATAACTTTTTTTCACTAATTAAATTTAACTTTTCAGGTATGATTTAGAACTGCACTTGGTTCATGTAAGTGCAGATGGCAAGATTGCTGTCATAGGGATCATGTACAAGATTGGAAGACCAGACTCTTTTCTCTCCTCGGTAAAATATATATACATAAGAATTTCCTTTGTTAATTTGATCATATTAGCATTAGGATAAATATTAATGATCAACTAATTGTGTTATTTTGGTTGATTTATCAGTTGGTGGAGCATTTAACAGCCATTACTGATATAACAGAAGGAGAAAAAGTGGTGGGTATGATTAATCCAAAGGACATCAAAATTGGGAGTAGGAAATATTACAGATACATTGGCTCTCTCACTATTCCTCCTTGTACTGAAAATGTTGTCTGGAGCATTGTCAGAAAGGTTTGCTTTAACCTTTGAAAAAAAAAAAACTCAAATTAATATCATATATTGCTCTTAATTAATTACTTGTTTTACTGATTAATTATTTTTCTTTTATCAGGTGAGGACTGTAACCAGAGAGCAAGTCAGATTGCTTCGTGTGGCTGTTCATGATGTAAGTTTCTAAATTTTCTATTAATTAATCTACCTAATTAATCTGTTTATTATACTTATTATTGAGTAGTTGATGATGTAAATAATGAGTAATCTATTGATTTTGCAGTCTTCTGATACTAATGCAAGACCACTACAAGCACTAAACCAACGCTCAGTTCAGCTCTTTAGACCAGCTGATGACCAAGAAAATTAAATAATCTATATATATTTATATAGTATCTCAGATTATATTATATATCAAATTAAATAATCTGTTATACTAAACCCTTTTTGATTTTTGGAGAATGATATTGCCCAGAATTTGAGAGGAGTATTGAGTTTAATTAGACTATGATTTATTTATTTATTTTTAGATATAGTCTCGAGATTTCCCAGCTTTTGTATTTCTTTTATTTGTATTATTATATTATGTGTATCATTGGATTAAAAAAAGCAGATAACTTCAAAAAACAGGGGCTTGTAGCCAGAGTTGTGGAATGTTCTTGAACACAATTTCAAGATTTCATTTCCTAAAATGCTTCTACAATTTCTTACCATTATACCATTCTTCCAAGAACTTTGAGGATATCATCCATAGATGGCCTACGAAGAGGGTCATCCTCAATACAAGCCTTGGCTAAAACTGCTAAACACAAAGCCTCTGCAAGAAGATAATCTTCTTCTAAAGAAGGGTCAATGAAGTTCCTCAATTGGTCAAAACAACCTCCTTCACTTTCTCCCCCACCCAAAAACCCTATTGATTCTTTCAACAAGTTCCCTTCCAAGGCCTCCTTCCCTGAAATGATCTCAAGCAAAACAACCCCAAATGCAAAAATATCAACCTTTTCCGAAGCCGATCCGTGGACCGGGTACTCGGGAGCAATCAATCCATTGATGTCATTATAATTCCTTGTTGATGAAGCAAGAGTACTAATACTTGATCCAATGTTTGCCAATTTTGCCCTCCACTTTGATGTCACAAAGATGTTCCTACTGTTCACACTCATATGTGCATATGAAGGGAAAATACAGTAATGTAAATAGTGTAGCCCTGTTGCAACATCAAATGCTATTTGAGTCCTTTTGCTCCAACGCAGCCGTTTTGGTTGATTTAATAAGCAATCCCTCAAGCATCCATTAGTAGGGAGTTCAAAAACAAGATATGACCAAGAGAAGTCATTTTCCCCATAGCAAACACCATGAAGATTGACAATGTTTATGTGATTGATCCTTGAATGCATGTCAATGACTTGCTTAGTGTCTTCAAATTTCATCTGTTTGATCATCACATCACCATTGTCAATCAACCCTTTGTAGATTTGCTCTCCAATCTTGGTATTTTCATCGAATTCATTCGTTGCTCGCCTTATATCTTCAATGCTATAGTTGTACAATGAAAATTTGATCCCTGCTAAAAGATCTGGGGATAAACATGAATTTGTTGAGCTTCTACCAGTTTGACCGGATCGCGGAGAACTTCTACCTGTTTGAGCTGATGGAGGAGTTGAACATGACAGTATTGAGTTTCTATCAGTAAAAGACTGTAGATTTTTTTCTCCCTTCCATTTCTTCAATGCCTTGACATACAAGCCACAAGCAAGCAATGATACAAGTACCAGGAAAAACCCTACAATTGATCCTGCAATATACAAGTTCCTCAATTTTGTACCCTTTTTGTTTTCAACTGTGACAGTAGGAAGAAAACCAGGAGTTGGGGGTGGGGAATCTGGGAAATTGAGATTTAAGGTGGGTTTTGATTTCAGAGGGACTAAAATAGTTGTGTCAGGAAAAATAGTTGCCTTAGGCTCCAAGCTATTTGCTGCCATTAACTCATCAGGAGAAATTCCAAATTTCTCACTTAGAGTGATTGTTGCATCTCCTTCAAATAAAGGGTATGTCACCAGATATTGAACTCCAGTAGAGCTACTATTATTATCTGGACAGGCACATTTCAATGGCACATGAAGCTTAATGCCGCCGATCGATACATTATGCTGATCTTGAGATGGATTTGCCTGGATTAGGGTTGAGGCTTTTAACAGGCCTTCAAAAACTTGGCAAGCAATTTCTGGAAATGATAAATTTGCAGCAGGAACTGTGTAGTTTAAACTTGACTCAAAGTATTGTCCAGAACACAAACAATTTATAGGAATGAAAACTTCTCTACCTGGTTTGAGAGTTTCTGAAGGTGAAGCTATGTTGCTGTTCCAATCAAGCATCTCATCAGAATTCTTCTGAAACAAGGCAGAGATATTGAGCAGATTCTGAATCTGGAAATCTTGGTTGGCTCTGTAGATTAAGAATGTTTTGCAAGATTGTTGGATAGAATTGCAGGTGTACCTCGTACCTGGATTACTGGTATTGAATTGACATTCAGATGCATCATAATATTGTTGTGTTGCAAAGCTTGAATCAACCACCAAAACCCAGAAGATTATTAAGAAATATTGAACCATTTTTCTAAGCAAAAAAGGAAAATCAGAAGCAAAATTTCAGCAGATTTGCATACAACAATTAACAAAGATCCTAAAGATCGTAAAGGAAAATGCTTTGCTGGGTATGGTCAACTATAACCAAGATCCTAAAGGAAAACTTTTTTATCACCATCAACTGCCGGCCTAAAACTGTTGGCCCACTGAGAATCAATTAACAAATAATTAACAAAATTAAGAAAGTTTGGATTTTGGAAGTTTTCTTCTTGTTATTTATCAATGAGGAACTTTCCAACATCAAAGCAGTCTATCCATTTTTGTTTTTTTTCTTCAGGCAAACGTCAAACTTATAGCTGCTGAATTCTATTAGACAGACCAACAGTCCACCAATGAGAAGAAGTTTAATTTCATTTTAAAGTTCACCAATCAGGTTTAAAAAATTATTACCAAAGTGAGATATGAGCAGCTTTACATTGATTAAAGCTTTTAGTTTCACTGATGTCCTGTTCTCTTGATTAATTTGTTGCCGTTATAAAAGGATTAAACAGATTCTGATTCCTTTATTAATTGCTCAATGATTGGACTTGGAGCCAAGTAACCAGGGGCTTAGCTTGACTATAACTTTGTAGAACTTGTTTGTCTTAAAAATAAAATCATAAAAACTCAGTCTGGCATTTTTTTTGTGTGGGTACAAGTCCATAGTAATAATATGAGCCATATTGGACCTTAAATGGGGCAAGATCTCTGAACTCTTATAGTTTTTCGTACAAGTCGGATGTGTCACTCAGTTATTAACCCATAATAATAGTAATTACTTTTATGTATAAAGGTTTGATTTATGAAATTTGGATTTGGGATGTGTTTTAAGGGCATATAATCTTTAAAAAATGTTAGGTTCAACTTATATATATATCAATTTAATTTGTCTAATTAAAGTCTAACATTCCAATTTTGATTGAATAAGGGCTTGACAAAAAGTATAACTCATTTCCTGATGTGATGGGTTAATACCCCATAATTAACCTATACTAGAATAATTTCCCGGCCGCGCTTCGCGTGCGACTGTTTTATTTTATAAATTATTTAAAGAAAATTCAATTAAGAAATGAAATTTTGTTGTGAAATGATAACAAAACAAAAGCAAGGGAGTAGAGAATTGAAGTATGGAGAGAGACAATAGAATATTGAGAAGAAGAAAATATGAAGAATGGGAGAGATTATTTTTATTTCATCTTATTCCATAACAAAGTAAGTGGCATATTTATAGGCACATAGATACATCACCATAAATATAAGGGGATGAACTTAGTACATAGGTATATGTGTATGAATGAACCAAATCATCAATCTTATTCCTGCTTTAATTAGATTGATAAACATCCACAATATTCATAACAAATTTATAATTAATTTATAATTATTTGATAATTTATTTTATATAGGAAAGGGGATGAATGTCTTTTAATTTTTCCAAACTAAATGAATACAAATATAATAAACAAAACATTAGAAAATTAACTATTGATACTTGTCAAAGAAACTAAATGTCATGTGGCGTTCAATGAGGACCTTGCTCATAAAATTAATAGTATGTTTAATTTAATGTTTAATGTTTAATTTAATTAAACTTTTACATGGATTTGTAATGGGTTATTTTTCCTTTTTTTCTTAGATATACTATTCTATACATAAAATTTCTAAGTCTATACATAAGACAAGAAAGATTCAAGTAAAATAATAATTTTATTGATATATCAACTAAATGCAAGAACAATCGTTGGAAATTCTATTAAGAAGAAGTCGTTTGAACTTATGGTAGTTTGATCCCTTGATGACTTGATATTGAATTAATGATAATTTTCCTTGATGACTTGATGATAATTTCCCTTGAGTATTGAATTGGAGAAATTATTAGGTGGGACTGACCCACTACGTTATCAATGAGACCAACAACTAAAAAATAGACCAACAATTTTCTAAAACCTTATACCAATGATATCTTAGATTTAATATCTTAAATTTGGGAACTTACCATATGTTTAGCTAAAATTGTGCCTAAATTCTAGGAGTCAGGAGTTGGTTAGTCTAAATTCTAGAAGTCAGGAGTTGACTTGACGTGGCACAATTTTAGTGGTTAGTCGCCATCTGATAATTTCTCTTTGAATTGATAATTTGATGACTTGGAATAATCCTCCGTTGATCTTCTTTAAATAATCCTCCTGATTATGATTTTCTTGAAATTTTGCTCTTCAGTTCCTCTACTTTCAATTTGCGTGTAAAAAATATTTGGGGCGCTTGTATTTATGGTGGGGTTGGAGAGTTTCAGGATAATTTAATTTTTCCTGGTTATTTATCTCTAAATAATTAATTTTAATTAGAGATAAATAAAATGACACAACAATGAATTCTGATTGGTTATTACTTAAAGTCTCGAGATTTGATTGGTTAGATGATGCAATTTGTTTAACAATTATCTCAATTATTACTTAGAGATTAAAGGTGATGACTCACAACTTAATTTTGATTGGTCAAACCATTAGATTTTGAAATTTGATTGGTTAGACCACGTGTCATCTTTATATACCAATTTTCTTTAGAAAAATGTCCAATAAATTTGAGGATAATTTCTTAAAAGGAAAATATAAAAAATTTATGATTGGTCTAAATTTTTGGTTACACCCACATTAAACCTTTTACATGGATTTGTAATGATTTTTTTTTCTTTTCATTTTTAAAAAATATACCATAATTTTGCTCTCATTAGTCATTACATCTTTCATTTTGTTTTCTCTTAAATAACAAAATTTGGATTGAAGTTAAACTAGCTTTAACCTTCTTTCTTTTTCTTTTCTTTTTATGAACAAAAGCCCTTGAAGGGGAAATGAAAATGGCAAGTCTTGATTCTTGAACAAGTCCATTCTCCACATTCGCGCCAAAAGGTACAGTACACGTCAGAGGCCCAAAAAGTCATTTTCTTGAAGGCTAAATCGGTCAATATATATCAAAAAGCAAGGGCATTTTCGTCTCCATATTTTTATAAGTACGGCAACATCAACTCAGCCAAATTGTCACACTATCTAGCGGCGTCAAATCGAAATGAAAAAAAAAGTATAAAACTTTGTAATCAGAAAAAAATATATATTTATTTACAGTAAAAAATTTACAAAACTGAAAAAGGGAAAAAGCCCTTCGTAAACCCTTCGTTTTTTCCCTCTCTTTCTCGGCGAAAAAATAATTGCTAATAATCAAGATTGCTTCGCTTGAAAACCTATATAACGAAATAAAAAAAAGGAAATTGGAATAAAATCTGATATTCCAGAGGGAACATTTCTTAGTCATCGATTTGCATGCAGGTAAATCCGTACCTCTAATTGTGAAAAATTTCAATTTTCTAAGAATTTTTATTTTTTAAACAAGTTAGCGAGGGTTTAGTTTGAGTTGCCTGGGTTTATATGGGAATAACTGAATTTGGGTATGATTCGTGTGTAATTGATGGTTATTTTGTTCACTAATGCTATGGATGGCTCGAGTTAGGGTTTTTTTTCTTTTCTTTTTAGGGTTCTAAGCTGTGGCATTGTTCAGAATGTGATGTTATCAGCATTGTCTATACAGGGTTGTTTTAATTTGTTTCTGGATTGCAGGTTATTGAATCCTAGTTTATAGCAACGAATTTAACTCTAAAATTCATTTTTATCAAGAATTTGTCTTTTATTATGCGGATTTGCTAATCTGTACTTTGTTCTCTGTACATTGTCGTTTTAAGATTATTTTTTGTTCGTGTGTAAGGTATGGCAAATGGTACAAGGTCTACTAGGAGAGACAAGGATGATGAAGAAGATAATAACTCAAAAGGTAGTCTAAATAGTGGCAAAAAATTTGTAAATTCAGGTGCTACTACAGCAGAAGCCTCTGGTGTCAGAAGGTCACCTAGAGAAACACCGTCTAGAAAAAACATGACTCCCGCAAGTTCTTCTAATACTCGGAAGTCAGAGCGTCTTGAGAAGCAGTCCTCGAACTCGAATTCATTGACTCCTCCAGCAAAGAGGAAATTTGAGCGGATTGAGAAGCAGACGGATCCAAGTCCATTGAGGAGATCTGAGAGGAGTAAGATGGCATCCTCATCCGGTTCTTCAGGGTCGAAGAAGTCTGATAAAAGTCCAGATTCATTAGAGATGAAAAGGAAGAAAGAGAAAAAAGAGAAGAGCGTGAAACAGTTGACAATGGAAACCCTAGAAGTTGAAAAAATTGACAAAGAAGATAAACAGACCCGTGAGGGAACAGATAGGAGAAGAGATGCTCGTTCCTACAGAGCACTTTTGGGGAAAGACTTGAAGAACCCTACTACAGGAGGTAACTACCTTGTTGCACTCGTTCTTCATATTATAACTTATAACGGTATAGATGGGCGATGCGCTTATACTAATTATGATTTGCTTATTTCTTCTGTCAATGAGCATCTCCTTCTTTTGTTAGTTGGCCAGATTTATTTTGATTTACGTATTCTTGTTTTATAGTTTTGAGTAGGTTTTCATTTCATCAAAGTTGTCCTACTTAAGCTTTCTGTTTGTGTTGTAGATCATAGTGATAATCGGAACAGAACTGATGTTGAAAAGAGGGACAAGGGTCTTTTAGGAGAACAAACCGAGAGAACTCTTGAAAGAACTGTCATGACAAGTGCAAGTCAATCTGTGAAGGAAGCACTTGAAAGTAATACCGAACATAAACTACCTTCAACTAGCCAAAATGATAGTGGCAAGTATATTTTTTCAAATGGGGATAGTCGACAAGTCTCTAAGAGTGGTTTAGCCAAAGAAGTGAATGGCGATGCTGAAAAGGCTGTGCTGGAAAATCTGCAAAAGGAAAAGTTGGTGAATTCCTTCTGACTATTTGACCATATAATCTTATTAGTGTGATCTGATTTTTCTTTGATTTTAATAATGATAAAGTATATATTCTTTTCTTGAATTAATCTTCAGATTTTGCAGGGCTGTCTGTGATTCAGCAAAGCAGGGGGCTTGCTCTTCTAACACAAAATTAAACCAGTTCTTTGAACCCTCCGACAGTAAGGTTATTTTTCTCCTCCAATTATTCTTGTCTTTGTATATTGAGGTTTTGCCTCAGAAACCAAGTGCACTTAACTTTGTGCTTCTCTAGATAGTGTATATATAAATATAGAGCAGGGGAAGAATAAAGAAGATAAGTGTACTCTTGTTTTTTTTAGTCGAAACTGCCTTGCTTTATATGTTGCCCCAATTATCTCGTTCTGAACATGTCCTAATTGGAAGAGTAATTGAGCTGGTTTTTGAGAAAAGTGTGATAATTCAATCTTATTGCTTCTCATTTGAGAGTGAAAAGAGATTTTAACACTTTCTCTTTTTTCTGTTTATTTATTGTTAGCCTGACAAGGTTAGCTTAGTTGATAAGAGAGAAAATTACAAGAATAGGTTGATGGATTAAAGTGGAATGTCTTTTACTCCCAACGTATTGGTTGTCTGAGTTTGTCTTCTAGGCCTTGCCTTTCATTTATCTTTTGTTAAGGTAAAGTTGGAGATAGAATAATTAAAGTTAAAGACACAGGGCTTGGTTGATTATTAAATTTAATAGAAGATGATCAGTTTAGGAACCTCTGGTGTAAAACTTTGTTGGCTGATTGTTAGGATATATTATCTTTTTGTCCTCTCTCTCCTGCCTTTTATTTCTGTCTGTGTAAGGATTAAGGATATAATTTTCTACTAAGGTCACATTAATTTTATTGCTAAGTTTATTCTGTTCTTTTCTAATCTTTGATTTTGCTGACTTTGTTATAACTGTTTTCCGTTGTCTTGCTACATTGTATTAGGATAGAAGGAAACTTAATTCTTCTTCTAATACGGGAGATGTTGAAAAGCCTTGTAACGATATGCAAACACATATATCCTCCACAGATCTCCAAAGAGGCGATGGTCAAAATATTTGCATCGTATGCAAAGTTGGTGCAAAGCTCTTGTGGGTAACTCTTTTATTGGTTTATTATTAATATTTTAAGTTTTTATATTTGATATTGTTGAGTTAATGAGTTTCGTGCTGGAATACTGGGTAGTCTTGTTCTGTATAAGATGCGCTGATCTGTAAATCTTTGGTTTGAGTATGTGTATAAATTTTTGTGGCTGCCCTTTGTGATTTATCTTCATGTCCATCCCTACTACAGAGAATTCGATGATGGTAATTTAGTCTGTTAGTGACTGACTCTATGCTTAAAAGAAATTTCTATCAATTAGCTTGGATCAGTGAGACCTTTGGCTTGTGTTCAGTAGGTCTTGCATACTGCTTTATTCTGTAGCTTTAAATTCAATGCTAATTAGAGTGTCACCGTCTTTGTAAGTATGTTGGATAACTACTCTGAGCAAATTTTGAACGTATTTTGTTGTCTCATGCTCTTGCCATCCCAATTTAGATGCTGTGAGGGAAAAGGGTGCCAAAGAAGCTACCATCTCTCATGTCTAGAACCTCCACTCAAGGAGTTTCCTCTTGGAGTTTGGCTTTGTCCAATATGTGTGAGGAAAAAAATAGAATCAGGAGTGCATTCAGTTTCAGAGGGAATAGAAGCAATTTGGGATTCTAGAGAAGTGGAGGCGTCACAGGGTATGAGCTCAATCTATCTGCTTATTTCAATAGATCTGTTTTATTTGATAAATGTTTTTACATCCTGACTTGTGCAACAGTTATTTGCTGACTCTGATGAATTACAGACAGCTTCGCTGGAATATAATGCTGAGTTTTTTTTTGGCAATGATAAAATTAGTTTATTTTGTTTGATAATTGCTTATACTTAGTATTACTAACATTTAGATATAGGATCAATCAGTAGGTGCTGCTGATAACAATCTCCTTGCATTTGGTGTTGGTTTATAGGATTGCAAAGACAGAAGCAATATTTTGTGCAATACAAAGGTCTTGCTCATGTTCATAATCGTTGGGTACCAGAAAATCAGGTGCTGCTTGAAGCTCCATCACTAGTTGCAAAATATAACCGAAGAAACCAGGTTCAGAGTTAATACTGTCATTTTCAACCTGTCATATTCCTTCTGTATGGAATCACTAAAGAGAATTTTACTTGAAATGCATTTAGTATTCAGATATGCTTTGTTGTTCAGGGTGCTGTGTGGAAGCAACAGTGGGCAGTGCCACATCGTGTGCTACAGAAAAGATTGTTGACGACTTCCAAGGAGTCTGATGAGCAGCATCATCATAAAGGGCATGATGGTCATAAGCTAGATTGTCATGTTGAGTGGCTTGTGAAATGGCGTGGTCTTGGTTATGAGCATGCTTCGTGGGAATTGGAGAATGCTCCTTTTTTAAGTTGTCAAGAAGGTCAGAGCCTTATACAAGATTATGAAACTCGTCGCAAGAAGGCTAAGACAGCTTCTAAGTTTGATAAGGTGCTTGCAAAGAATGCGAAATATTTATATTCTAACAAGAATTGGTCCTACTCAATAAATTATTGTTTTGTTGTAGATAAGATGCATATATATCCTGGCAAATTCGTTATAACCTGTCTAGTAACTATTTGCATGCTCGAACTAGTCAACCTAAAACTTAGGATTCACATGTTTTTTTCCTGTGTACAAGGGGAGGCCCTTTGGGGAAAGGGCAACACAAGGAAGGTTTCATACCTTATAAACCTACTTCCACGAACTTACGGTTTGAACTTGTGTGACCTTCAAGTTGAAAGTCCCAAATAATAACCATTGCAGTGTCCATTGAGTGCAATGATATGTTTCGTTATATGTCGTTAGATTTAATGTTATCCATGTTTGTTTATTTGAAAAAGCATTATGTTGGACTGCAAAGAGCCAGCTGAGTTTATGTAGAAATAGTTGCTTGGCAAGATTTGGTTTAGGTCTTATTTGCCTGTTATGCTACTATTTGTGAACCATTATGATAACAGGTATAAGTAGAAGTTTGCTGGGCTTTTTTTCCACTGTTATCTAAATGGCTTGTTTCTAACCAACTAGGAGCATGCACAGGAAAGAACAGAAGTTGCATTCCCATGTTCTCAATTACCAGCTGGGGTTTCATCCAGACTGAATGCTAATCTTGATGCTGTTAACAAGCTGTGCAACTATTGGCGCAAGGGCCAGAATGCTATCATCTTTGATGATCAGGTGTGCTTGATCAAATATGTTATTATTCTGGTTTCTAGTGGATCTGAATAATTTGATCTAGTATTTTTAAATAGATCACAATACTTAGTTAGTTGCATCAAGTTGTTGCTTGAAAATTTTGTTTGTTCCTTCGTAATGATGTACAAATGGTCTGCTTGCACAAAGCAAACTCATTGACCTTTATATATTTGATGTAGTACCAACGAGGGGTTGGATCAAGTGGTAAGCGGCTTGTTCCAGCTTAAGCAGGTCTCATGTTCGAGACCTTGCGTACGCAGCTGCCCCCGTTGGTAGACTCACCCACCAAAACCAGGTGCGCGATGCGGGTCGGATCCGGATTAGTCAGAGCAAAGCTCTGGATACCGGATGGGGTACCAAAAAAAATATTTGATGTAGTAGAAAATGCAAATATTGCATCCTATGAATGCATATGAATACATATGTATTCATGTACATATATGCATGTCTTTTTCCTCCTTTTATTTTATTTTAATCTTTTGAATATATTTGGCGATGGGGGGATTTGAACCGAGCTTCTTGCATATTATACAGTAATTTATGTTTACATGCTCGTATACGGGCATCCCATCATATTTTTACGGTCCATCTCAGGAGTTTCAAGTTTGTATGTTGACATAAAGGTAGACAACATAGGGTTTTTATTCTATGAAAAAACTCAATGCATGATTCCTATAACGTCAATGGACTTTATCTTATATATATTGGTCTTGGAAGATGATAAACATCAAAATATCTGATGTTAATGGTTGCTCAGACCTTTGTAGTTTGTACTGATGATAACTGTGTACAAATCTTGATGGTAATAAACTGGATAATTTTGTGTGTAATGGTTCTGATTTTTTTTTTTTTTGCAGGAAAGGATTCCAAATGTTATTTCATTTATTCTATCTTTTTTATCTTACAACTCTCGGCCTTTTCTCATCATCTCAACTTCTGCTTCACAATATTCATGGGAGGAGTTCTTTCATTTGGCACCGTCTGCTGATGTTGTGGTTTACAGTGGCAGTAAAGAGATTCGAGAAAGTATTCGGTCCCTTGAGTTTTATGAAGAAAGAGGTGGTATAATGTTTCAAGTACTTATAACCTCGCCAGAAGTTATAAGTGAGGTATATATGCAGCTTCTTTGATAAATTTATTTTTGAAAAACAAATATTTTTAATTACTGCAAGTATCAAACATTGTATCCTTGATAGTTGTGTGAATTTTGTACTTATGTGTGTCTTGATCTTATCATTCTGTTCAAGAGTTATTAGAATGTTGTTCTGCATCATTATTGTCATTAATATAATGAGTTTTCTTTAATATTTTATTATCAATTGAGGAATAAATTTTCACCATATTTTTGTGCTCCTAGTATGGGTTTGCCTTTAAATTTTATTGTGGATCTGCAGGACTTGAATGTGCTTGATTGCATAGGATGGGAGGCAATAATAGTTGATGAGTGCCAGCGTCCTAGGATCACTTCATGTTTTGAACAAATTAAGTTGCTAACTGCTCGTAGGAGGCTTCTAATTGTTAGCGGTCAACTTAAGGTTTGGCATTTCTACTTTTTCAATTCTTGTTTTTGTTTTCTGCAGTTGATTTATGTATGCGACCTTGGTTTATGCAGGATAACATGGCGGAGTACCTTAATCTTCTTTCCCTGCTTGATTCTCAAAGCAATTCAAATGATAGTGACGGCTTGTTAATAAATTCAAGTGACGTTATTGGTATTTTGAAGGAGAGGTTGGCAAAGTATATTGCTTATGGAGAATCGCCTAGGTTTGTGGAGTACTGGGTTCCTGTACAACTATCCAATGTGCAACTAGAGAAGTATTGTTTTACTCTACTTTCAAACTCTCTCTCTCTTTGCTCCCCTTCAAGGACTGATCCAGTTGGAGCTGTTCGTAACATCCTTATCACCTGCCGAAAGGTTGAGTTTCCTTACTGTTTGTGTCAACTGCATAAATATGTGAGATATAGGCACCTTTTTTTGATTAAATAAATGAAAAAATAAAGATATTATTTATAATTTGATGATGTCTTATATTATTCATGACAATTTCCTGAATTTTTGTGTTTACCTGCAGTATGGACTCCAGAAATTAGTTTTAGGTTATATTTTTTAGCGATAAGCTTAGAAATTTTCTGGTGCATGATTGTAAGTTTTGCTGTTTGGAGTTGGTAATTTGATGATGCTTTAGAAAATATAGAAATGCAAATCATTATTTATTTATGTTTTGACACAGTAGGGTATGGACCAACATGGCTCAAACTTAAGATCTTAACCTAATAATTATCCAACCTTACCACTTGAGCTGCGCCCAAGTTTCAGAAATGCAACTTTATTCATTCGTTATTTGAATGTCTTTTATTTACGTAAAATTCCCAAAAGCATAAAACCACCTGATTTGTCTTTTCTCACAGCCGTTATATTAGTTGAATTTGAGTTGAAGTCTTTTCCTTTAATGATATATGCATTGCAATAAAGATAGAGGAGATGTGTCAAACTTTACTGTTATGACCGCATAGAGTTGATTTCGTATATCATGTTAATTCTTTACAGTGTTGTGACCATCCCTATGTTGTGGATGAATCCCTTCAAGCGTTGCTCACTAAAGACCTTCAAATGAGTGAGTTTTTGGATGTTGGCATAAAAGCAAGTGGCAAATTACAACTTCTTGATGCAATGCTTTCGGACATCAAGAAACGAGAGTTAAAAGTGCTTATTCTTGTCCAGGTATATTTTGAATTTGACATTGGTTTGCAAACTATTCCACTTAGTTGTCTTATGCATGTTTTGGATTATTGATATTATTTTGCAGTACTAAGTGATAAATGAGCTGGAAAGACTTGTAAATAATAATAATAAAAAAAATTCTGACATTCATATACTGGTTTGTGAAAGTAAATGAAGTTAAAGTCCACTGTGTTCTTCCATGTTACTTGGTCTAGTTACTTAATCTGCCATACACCATTTTGCTGCCTCAACAGGCAACAGAGGTTTAAAGGCTCTGATGTTTGTTCAACATGTAAAAATGAATTCTAGCTTGATGCCTGTCGAGCCTTGCATTTGAAGCAGGAAATGCTCCAAAAGCTGAACTGAGTCAAGTGACCAAATGTTATTATGATTATTGAAATTTTAGCTTTTGCAGAATTTGAAAACGAACCTTTAGACTTTAGAGACTAAAGATGAAACTGAAATTGGATCTCTGAAGATAAAGCTGCAATGAAAAACTAAAGGACATTTACTGAAACTTTTCATTGGACTAATTGTGATCCAAAATGTGTTTTTAGATTCAAAAAGTTGTGTTTTGAACTGTGTTTTCTGATAAAACTGCCGGGCCAAATTGCCTCTTATATGGGTATAATATTGGTTAAATATAAGCTCATAAGTTGGTCATCGTGCCAATTAATGCCTAATTTTTGCCTTTGATGCTTCAATTTCTTGAAGTTGCATTTGCGGAGTGAAACTGATCATGCAATTGCTCTTTTCTGCTTGTATCAATATGGTTGTGTTGTGTCTTGACCTCTTTTACATAATTTTTTTTGTGCAATTTTATTCAACCCTATTAACACTTCAGTTAAATGTAGATCTTGGCTAACTTATGGTTTTTATACGGATGTTTTCATTGACAGTCTATTGGTGGTTCTGGAAGAGAGTTAATGGGAGATATTTTGGATGACTTTGTGCGTCAAAGATTTGGTGCAGATTCCTATGAACGCGTTGAGAGTGGTCTTACCTCTTCAAAAAAGCAATCAGCTATGAACAAATTCAATAATGAAAGGCAGAGATTTGTTTTTCTATTAGAAACCCGTGCTTGTCTTCCCAGCATAAAACTATCTGCAATTGGTATTGTCATAATATTTGGAAGTGATTGGAGCCCAATGAATGATCTAAAAGCCCTCAACAAGATAACACTTGATTCTCAGTTTGAACAAATAAAAGTATTTCGTTTGTATTCATCATTTACTGTGGAGGAAAAAGTTTTGATGTTTTCAAAACAAGATAAGACGCTTGATAGCAACATCCAGAGTGTAAGCCCTAGTACGAGTCACATGCTGCTTAAGTGGGGGGCTTCATATTTATTTAGTCAATTGGATAAATTTCATGGTATGCCAACATTGGATGAAGGCTCCTTTTCTGAGCAATCATATCTGAAAGATGTTATTAAAGAGTTCTTTATCATACTGGATCAAACTGAAATAGACAATGATGCAAGCATGTTATCCCTAATTTTACAAGCCAAACAGAATCGAGGAAATTACAGGACAGAAATGCCATTATTTGGTGAGCAGAGACTTCAAGTGATGAATGAAGACCCACCTCATATATTTTGGATGAAACTTTTGGAGGGAAAGAGTCCACAGTGGAAGTATTCTTCTTGTTCATCTCAAAGGATCCGGAAAAGGGTTCAACATTTTGACCCCGAGGCTGAAACTGCTGAAGGTGTAAAGAAGCGCAAAAAAGTAGCCAGTGATTGCAACGATCTCTCTCCAAAAGCTGGGCTGCATGAGGATAAGATGGTTGCTGGAGATAGGGAAGGTAATGGGAAAAGTAATTGCAATGGAGTGTAGTATTGGTGGAAGAGAAAAGTATCTCTTCGGGTCTTTCCTGAATACTTTTCAATCCTTTCTCATTTTTTCTTTTTTCATTTATCAGGAAGCTCAGAAAGTTTAGCATGTGGTTTGTCTCATTCTTTTAGTAGACCAGCAGCATCTGGGAGTGATAAAGTTCATTCAACTTCTAACTCACTTCATCTGGTCAATAATATGTCACAATTACCAGCCCTTGACATGGCTGAATTGGAGGACAGAAGAAAACAACGAGATTTGCAGAAGAATCTTCATGGCTTGTTGAAGCCACAGATGGCAAAACTCTGTGAAGTTCTACATCTCTCAGTATGTATCTTATTGTCCACTTGAAGAATTGAATTTTAGATGTGTTTAATACTTGCTTTTAGTTATTTATCTTGTCGGCCTATAATGTCTAATATTTTTTCTATAATGAGAAGAAATCCCTGGAGAAGATTGGGGGAGGGTGGGAATGTGTGGGAAACTGTTTATAGAGCTCTAATCTATGCTTGCTTTGTCTTTCTTCCTGAGAAATATATTGCCTCTCAGTATATTATGAAGGTAAAGGAGGGAAGAATAGACAAGGGGATAAAATACTACTAGATATGATTTTTAAAATTACTATATCTTCACCTGCATTTCTTATGTCTAGTTTTATTATAAAACATGCTTGGCTGGGGAAGAATGCATCATTCAAAATGTTAGTTTTATTCCTTCTTCTTATTGCTACCTATATTCACAATTCTACTTAAAATACTTTTTTGGTATGACAGGCCAGTTTAGCATCTCATTTTGTAGAGATGTTGCCCGTTTGTCCTATATTCCACTTCTGAAGAAATTTCCTCTGGAGATGAGATGGAAAAAAAGATCCTAAACTATAGCTCTTCTAGGGGGTTTTAAGCTAGTTATTATAAAAATTTTATATGTACCGACTTCAATACTAGAAAAGGCCCTGAAATATTCTACTTTATTCATCATAAGCCCCTACAACTTCGATGTGTATACAAGTATGCCCCTAACTTTTGAACTGTATCCGGAACCCTTATAACTAATGGAAACTGTAACTGTTGTTCTTATAACGTTGTCACTGTTAGGGGCTTATTTGGTCACATAAAAAAGAGTAAGGGCTTATTTGGTAAAGTGGAAAAGTTCAAGAACTTTTTTTAGTTTTTAATCCTTTCAACATCGGACTTACAGTTGTCTTTCTCCCTTTCATGGTTGGACGTTAATGTTTCAGTATTGTATTCAATCCAGTTTTTTATGACAGCCTGCCACATAAATCTATCTTATCATGTTGCAGGAGGATGTCAAAGCTATTGTTGAAAAGTTTCTTGAATATGTCATGAATAATCATCGGGTCAGTAGGGAACCGGCGGCCATCTTGCAGGCATTTCAGATTTCTCTGGTTAGACCTTTATTCACTTATAACCTTAAGTTCATTCTGCAGTTGCAGAATGCTCATTCCATTATGTTTTATACATAAGAATACGCATGTCATACTCGGTCATTCTCTCATATATTTTCGGGTTAGATCATCTGCTAAAATTTTGTCGTCTATTAGTTAGTCTTGTGGGAAATATAGAGGATCCAGTAATGCTTTTCTTTGTGCTCGCCTTTTCCTTACACTAATTGATTTGCTTTGAGTGCCATATAATGCCGTAATATGACACAAAATTTTGCTCTCTGCTGGTTTTATCCATAGATATTACTGTGGAATTTGCAATTGTGCCTTTTTAATGTAAATGTATATGAGAGAAGTTCTGTTTATAAGGAACAATTGCTTGGGATTCAGGACCGAGCATTTTTCATGCCTGCCCTATTTTCAAAATTGAGCTACCTTTTTTTGAATCTTGTTTGGAATCTGTTTTAAGTTGTGTTCTGATTGTTGTGTTTGATATTCTTGGTTCATGAGTTTGATTCTGCGAAAGCTTTGCTTCTTTCTTTATCCTGTTTTCAATTTTTGGCTGAAAAAGCTTTATGATGTTTAATCATGGTTTTAAAAGGTGAGGAGTAGTGAAATATAAACTTTCTTTTCCCTTTAAGTGAGTTGCATTATAGTTTCACTAGATTTTCGTCTAAAAATATTATACGTAGTTTTGCTGGTGAAGTTAGCTATCTTTCTAATCATCACTTAAATAAAGCAGGGCACATTATATAGTATAAGATAAAATGGGCAAAAATTTGAACTTTGATTACATGGATTTTGTTTTATATTAAAGCATGTCTTCTAATCTGTTGGCAAGTGAAACTTCTGTTCAGGCAGAATGATTCAGTGTGGCGGAGAGTGGGAGTTAATGAACTGAGTAGGTCATGTGTGGTTCTTATGTCTATATATAAAAAATCAAAACAAACCAGTCCGTGTCTGCGTCTCTCTTCCAACCTTTCCATCTTTCTATAATTTATATCTATACGAACACCTTTTCCAGAGTATATTTATTAATATATGGCTGCTTATCTATGTCTGTATGTTAGCATCCACTTTGATGCTAAATTCTATTTCGATGGCGTACTGCAGCTGCATTTTGTATGCTATAAAAGCTTTTAGGTTTTTAATTATATTTGCTGTTGCATGGATCTTATGAAAATAGATGCATTGTAATGATATTCTGGATTTTTAACTTTTAAATTTGGTCTCTGTTAGTGTTGGAGCGCAGCTTCTATGCGGAAGCACAAAATTGATCACAAAGAATCACTTATGCTCGCGAAGCAGAATCTAGGTTTTACATGCACGAAAGAAGAGGCAGATTATGTTCATTCAATGTTGAAGTGTCTGAGAACTTTGTTCCTATACCGTACGGGGTATTTGAAGGTCCCAGAGTCTCCTAAAGCTGCTGGAAGAGATTATTCTAATGCAACATTTTATCAGCAAAATGTAAAAGCAAAGAATGAAGATATGCCAGGTTTTCAAGACTCTCCTGATATAAAGGCCTGTGCAGAACCTGGAGTGGCCCGAGAATCTCAATGGGCACAGATGGATCTTGTAAAAAGCATCAAGGGAATTGAGAAAAAATTTGATAAGAAGATGACAAAACTACTTGATAAGCAAAAGGAGGAAAGGGTACAATTTAACCGGAAGTATGAGGAAGATAAGGCAAAGCTGGAGAATAAGAAAAGAACAGAAGCAGCTGTTATTCGAATCCATAGTAATGTTTCAATGAGAGCGGACAAGCTCAAGAAGTTGGATACTGAATATGCAGGGAAATTTGATGATCTCGAACAGCAGAGGGATGTACACCTTAAGAACCTTGAGGAGTTGCAGGAAGCAGCAAGAACAAATATTCTTGATCAAAAAAATCGTTGGATAGAAGCAGTTAAGGCCTGGGCTCCGTTTGAGCTATTGAAGCCAAGTGAAATGGAGGTGAACCCTTCTGGAAGGACTTCTGCTAGAGTTATTCAATCTGCGTCAGGAAGCGAGGAAAGCTTGTCCAAAATAATTCACATTGATCCAGATGAGGTTATGGCATGTAGTGACCCCATTGATAGGGTAACTGGTTTGCCTAGACTCTACAAGGAGAATACTGAGGGAGCATCAGTTGAGGAGTGTAATGCAACTGTCTCTTCTGCTGGTGCTGAACAACAAGGTGTCTGCAATGCTTTGTCTGAACAGGCTATCATTGGAGAAGTTCCAGATAAAGGGCGTCCAATAGATGCTCCTGTGACTGTCAGTTCAGGTGATGTTATAGAGAGTGTCCCTTCCTTGCGATCTTCAGATGAGGATCGGATTTGTAATGGATCTAAACTGAATGTGACAAATGGGAATCCTGAGACTGTTCCTCCTGATAGTCCAGATAATTTTATCTCTGCGGAAGCCCCTTCTTGTGGGGAAACTCCTGGTGGAGCCACATTAAGCAAGCCTGACAATGGGGAGGCTGAATCTGTGACTGTGATCTCCACTGATGATCAAGTGAACCTTGTTTTAAAAGAAGCACCTTCATCTGTGGAAGTTTTTGATCTGTCCAATTTAAACAAAGTAGATGGTCAGGTTTCCTTAAGAAATCCTATGCTTGCCAATTCTGGTGAAGGTCAGGAGAGCCTTCACTCAGCGGAAGCACCTTCATCTGCAGAACTTCCAGATGGAGACACATTAAGCATGGTTGACGGGGTGCTTCTGGCAAGTGCACCTGGAACTGTTAGTTCTAGTGAATGTCCAGAGAAAATCATGTCTGATAATTGTTCACCTGAAAAACAGATTTCCGCTGGAGCCACATCCAATTTTCCTGATGAAGTTGTTCCAGAGAGCACACCTGAGATAGCAACTTCAAGTTGTGGTATGGATATTAGTATCTGCAGAGATTCCTCTTCATCTAAAGAACAAATGCCTGATACAGCTGCACTGTCCATTCCTACTGAAGAGGTCACTTTGGCAGGATCTGAAACTGCTCCTGATCAGGTTTTGGAGGGTAGTGTTCATAGAGAGAATGATGCAGGAAGTTCCATTGGAATTGATCCGCAGGATGGTGTGGCATGTGCTCTGAACCAGGAGTCTGAATTCTTAGAACCGGCTCTGGCAGATGTATCGACAGTGCAGCATGTACCTACCATTGACCGAGGTGGTTCGTTGCCACAAGATCAGGTATGTCTCATTATTATAGTCTTGATTGTATTGAGGTCTAGCTACAGTTTGGACTATTCTGCTAAAGGTTTTCTATTGAAAGAAGTCTTAAACTTCAATTTTAACACCCAAAAAGATGAAATAAAATAGTAGTATAGAAGGTAATGCATATTGCATGGTTATGTCTTCGCGAACTTGGTTTTTGTTTAATAAATCTTCATGTAGTAAGGAGATTGTTTCAAAATTTAGAGTAATTATGCTATGCTTACCCTGCTAATTGGCCAGTTTACAGTCTAATGAGGATAATTTATTTGGGCAGTTATCCCCCAATGTGGGTTCTCTTCCATCTGCCCCCTCTGCTCTGCAAGGTAGAGATGCTGTGAATGTTGAAACGCAAAATGCTTCTCAGGTAGCTGAATCTTCAACATCTACCGCTGCCATTGATGTGAGACGCGATGAATCCAATCTTGACAGACCAGTTGTGGAGCTGGGAGGGCAAATGCAGCCGTTGAGATCCGGAGAATCAACTGCCAACCTCTCTCCTCCTAATTTACCTTCAGTAAGTGCAATTGGACATCTACCAAACAACGAAGGCCAAACTTCTCAAGCTCCAAGACAACCAGTGGGAAACCATATTGAGCTGTCCAATCAAGATGTTTTGCTGCCGCCTTTGCATACACCAACTCACGGTCCCATTGGTGGGCTGGTGAGACATGTTTCAGAAACTAGGACAGCTTCAGTCCCTTCCGTTTCTGGTGCCCCTCCTGTACAGAGTGCGGTCCCTGCATTATCTCGGGTGCCTCATCCTTTGTATTCTGACCCACTTCAAATTGAAATGGAAAGAATTCGCACAGAAACAGACCAAACCATTAAGAACCATGAAGACATGGTTAGTGTTCTTTTTTACTTGTTTGCTTATCTACTGACACTGTTGGGTGGTTTACTTTCTGCTGAGAACTTCCTTTATATTGAACAGAAGCAGCAGATAAAATTGGAGTGTGAGAAGGAGATTGAGATGGTTGTAGCTCAGATTCGTAGAAAGCATGAAGTTAAACTTCAGGAGAAAGAGGCAGAATTTATGCACCAGAAAAAGGAGCTTGATGTAAATTACAACAAAGTCCTTTTGAACAAGATCTTGGCTGAGGCTTTCCGGTCTAAATGTATGGATAATAAGGCATCTGGCTCAGCCACACTGCAGCAAGGTGAGTCTTACTTTTACTTGATAGTTTTAGCACAGCAAATGGGAAGATTGAGTATCACATGGATGCACTTATTAAATGGAAAATTTTCTCATTTGGTTGTGCACTGGTGCCTTGCTCGTTTATCAAAACTTGCTCAATTCCAGATTTGAGTGATTTTTAAGTCTATAAGTGAGAATTTTATTGGTTGCTTAGGCTACTAGTGCAAGTTTAGAGAGAGTGCTCATTAAGAATATACATTTGTGTTTATGTGTGTGCGCTGACATACAGTACAGTACCCATTAAGTGCGAGAAAATATAATGATTGCCGAAAAGCTCAGAAACAAGTTTGCAAATATGTTTTGACCTTACATGCTTGTACGTGTCTTGCATTTGCTCTTTTTTCTAATGTTTCACTGTGTTGACCACATAGTCATTTTTTATTCTGGCAGAGGCAAGTTCTACTTTTATGCAGCAGCTGGCTCAACTTTCATCACAACAACCTTCCGCCGCTTCTGGTCTACCTTCAGTTGGCTCAGTTTCTAGTGTGCAAACTGTTTCACCTGCTGTGGTCAATGCACCTTTGCAGGTTGTCCACCCTCCAAATCCACCTAGACCTAGACCACCTCCCCATATCAGTTCCATCTCCCCGTCCACTGGAAACCTTCAAATGGGCAGTGAATTTCGTGCTCCTGCTCCACATCTACAGCCATTCAGACCTTCAGGACTGGTTCAGTCTTATAGTAATCCCTTCGCACTTCGGCAGCCATCAGCTTCTTCATGCCAATCAGCTAGGGTCCAACCTGAAACCGCCGGAGGGTTGGCTTCCGTGCCTAGTTCATCTTTACCTTCATCGGATGTTTCGATGGGCATGAACAATCTATCTGGTACCAATGCAAATCCTCCAACCTACATGACTACATCGGCCCGTCGGGAATCTAGCTTGCCAAGTGTTCCGTCTAACCCAGCTCAGCAAAGCGCACCACCTGACATTGTTTGTTTATCAGATGATGACTAACCATGATTGCTAGAGGTAGTTTTTCTTTAGCTATAGATCGGCTTCTAATTTTTTAGTGCAAGGTCAGAATTTGGAATGTTGACTTTGCTAGGAAATTGCGGGTTGCCTTGGTTGTATATGGACGAGTGAATGTTTGTACTTTATAACAAATTAATTTGTAATATATATGGTATTTTTACACCAGCAGTATTTTATCTTCCCTTTCACACCGGCTATGTTACTTGCCACCATTCTTTTTCATCTTTTTTCGTTTTAAGTATTCATAAACAAATTCAACGTATTAGATAACAAGATTTGAAATGAACATCTTAACCAGTTATTGACTCTGGCCAAAAGAAAACAGTTATTGACGACTGGGTTTTCTTATATAAGTTAGCAGAAAACAATATTTGGGCCCTTTAAAACTCATTACATTTATGATTGAGGCGGCTCATGTAAGTAGATTTCATTCGAAGCCCACATCGCTTCGGGCTCTCTTTAGTTGCATCGCTTCTTCTTCTTCTTCTTCAAACTCCATACTTTTTAAATGAAAGTCTCAAAAAAAAAAAAAAACCATATACTCTTTATAGCTTAGGTTATCTATTTTAGTCAATCGCGTGTGTTTGAATACAAGCATGTTCATTGATAAAGAAAAAAAGATAGATTTATTAAAAGATAGTACTAATTTTTATTTAAGTGAAAATTCTTTCTATGTGCTCATCATTAAAAGAGTAACAATAATGTTAACGGTGTTTGAGTTCAATCTTTGTTCGAAAACAATGAAGATGATAATGCATTTGTGTTTGAATAAATCCAAATGGGGTTCCAAATTTAGTAAAATGCCGTCTTCTGACCAATCAGATCCTTCGAACTATACCATAAACAAGGAAAGTTTGACAAGCAACTACCCAAATATAGAATTTTGAAACTTTTTTCCTTTTTGGAAAATGGATTCTGAATTTGTCGGTTATAAATCCACGAGTCAGCAGTTCCGGGCCGCATGCTTCATTTTGTAATACTAACATGAAGTTGAAGATTACTATAATCCAATTTTCAGTCATCTAAAAGTCATATCCCATTAAAAAATTGAAAGCATTTTGAAGGCATATATATTGCTTATTACCATATAAATTCTATAAAATGGGTTACATTTCTTAGAAGTATTAAATTTGGTTTTATGAAACTTCACATTATCATATGACACCGATGTTTGTAGATAGCTGGTTCCTGGTTGATTTAGAATATCCAGCTTCAAATGATGTAAGCTCTAATTTGAGTCTTTGACCAAACTTTCTCTTTCTAATATGAATCCAATTTAATTATTACAATTTGTTATTAAAAAAATATGTTTTTTTACCCTATCTTTGATATACTTATTAATCCGGATCTAACTCGTGTTGCGCATCTGATTTTGGAAGGGACAGCTACGTACGTCAAGGTCTCGAACCTGAAATCTGTTTGAGTTGAAATAAGGTACTTAGATTAATCCGCATTGATAAAAAAAAAGTTTTTACATACATATTTTTTGCATAATGTTTTGATAAAAGTGTTTTTACATACATATAAGTCATCAACACACTATGACTATAAGGCATTTCAGATATAATATTGTCGGCTATTATTAGTTTTGAGTTCATTCAGCTAGCTATAGGCCACCAAATTCCGTAAGTTAAGGGAACACCATTATTATTTTCATTTTTTTATATCTTTATATTGTTGCTTCTTATGCTACTGTTCTTGCTGCTGGTTAGTCAAAGAAAGATCTGAAAGCTGTAAACAATAACAATGTCAAATGTTGTTGCTTGCAGCCTAATTTTATCCAGATTTTTTTTTCTTTTTGGGTCTTACATCTTTTTATATCTGACTTGGACTGACAAATATATATATATATATATATCTTATTATTATATAAAATGACTAACTCAAAAATTTTTATTTTTGGCAAATTTCATAAATACACTTAATATTATAGTATAATAATTTTTTAATAAGTATTCTTTTTAGATGATTCAACTTTTTTTATTAATTATGGAAAGATATTGTAAATCTAATATTTAAATTTTTTAAATTATGAAAAGATATTAATAATCCACTATAATTATAATTAATAATTTACTTCTAATAATTATTTTTGGATTATAATATATTTAATTATAATATTATAATTTATAGTCATGAAAGGATATTGTAAATAGAGAATATAATTATAATAATTTAGTCCCCATAATGATTTGAAATAATTTTTATTTATAATTTAAATTTATTTAGTTTAAATAAATTATGGGCACTAAGGAAAAAATTAGTTTAATACTTTACATGTTTAAAAAAAGTGATCTTATGCCGAGGTTGTCAAGATTAAAGTTTCCTAAGTCAAAGAAAAAAAATTGCTGGTTTACTTTCGTTTAGCAAGTTTCCCACGATTATAATTGGGTGACTTTCCAAATCAGTACTTCAATATTCTTACCAAAAAAATAAAAAAATTGGTTTAATACTTTATAGCATCTAACCAAATCTTAGCAACATTGGATTTAAGAATTTGTTTTTACGAGCATCTGAATCTTATTTCGATTTAATTAGAAATTAATTCGAAAAAAATGGAAAAACAATATTAGAAGTGTGAAAAACCCTTCAATTTTTTTGGTGTCGACTTATATATTTTTTCTGAGTATTGTGACAAACAATTGAGAAAAAACTTTTCGGACCAGTTTTAGCAGAAATCGTGTAGTAACCCATCACAGTTTTTGGCTAAAAATATGTTTCGGGGCCTCGACTCAGTTTTGCATAAGTTTTGGCAGAAAGATTCCTTGAAATATCTATATTCATCTAACCAAATCTCAGCAACATTAGATTTGAGGATTTGTTTTTATGTTCCCTAAAAAAAGGGATTTGTTTTTATGAGCATCTGAATCTTGTTTTGATTTAACTAGAAATAAATTCAGAAAAAAATGGAAAACGACCTTCAATTTTTTTTGGCACTGAATTAAATATTATTTCTGAGTATTGTGGCAAAGAATTGAGGAAAAAATTTTCGGGTAAGTTTTTGCAAAATTTTAGCCGAAATCATGTACTAACCATCACGATTTTTGCGTAAAAACGCGTTCCGGAGCCCCGGCTCAATTTCGCATCATTTTTGGTGTAAAGACTCCTTGAATTATCTATATTCATCGAACCAAATCTCAGCCACATTGAATATAAAGATTTGTTTTTTCGAGAATCTAAATCTTGTTTCGATTTAATTAGTAATTAAATTGGGGAAAATGGAAAAATGATATTAGATGCGTGAAAATCTTGTCAATCTTTTTGGTGTTGAATTATATATTTTTTCAGAGTATTGTGGCAAATAATGAGAAAAACGTTTTCGGGTCAATTTTTAGTCGAAATCATGTACTAACCATCATTGTTTTTGGCTAAAAACGCGTTTCGGGACCCCGATTCAGTTTTGCATGATTTTTGGCAGAAAGTCTCCTTGAAATATCTATATTCATCTAACCAAATCTCAACAAAATTGGATTTAAGAAATTGTTTTTATGAGAATCTGAATCTTATTTCGATTTAATTAGAATTAAATTCGGAATAAAAAAACTGGAAAAACCATATTAGAAGCGTGAAAAAACCCTTCAATTTTTTGGCGTTGAATTATATATTTTTATGAGTATTGTGGCAAAGAATTGAGGAAAAAAATTTTGGGTCAGTTTTTGCAAAATTTTAGCTGAAATCGTGTTCTAACCATCACGGTTTTTGACTAAAAACGCGTTTCGGGACCCCAATTCAGTTTTGCATGATTTTTGGCAGAAAGACTACTTGAAATATCTATATTAATCTAAGAAAATCTCAGCCAAATTGGAATTAAGAATTTGTTTTTATGAGAATCTGAATTTTGTTTCGATTTAATTAGATTTAAATTCGGAAAAAAAAACTGGAAAAATGATATTAGAAGCGTGAAAAAACCATTCTATTCTTTTGGCGTTGAATTATATATTTTTTCTGGGTATTGTGGCAAAGAATTGAGCAAAAAATTTTTGGGTCAGTTTTTGCAAAATTTTAGCTGAAATCGTGTACTAACCATCACGATTTTTGGCTAAAAACGCGTTCCGGAGCCCCGGCTCAATTTTGCATCATTTTTGGTGTAAAGACTCCTTGAAATATCTATATTCATCGAACCAAATCTCAGCCACATTGAATATAAGGATTTGTTTTTACGAGCATCTGAATCTTGTTTCGATTTAATTAGTAATTAATGTGGGGAAAAAAATGGAAAAATGATATTAGATGCGTGAAAATCTCGTCAATCTTTTTGGCGTTGAATTATATATTTTTTCAAAGTATTGTGGCAAAAAAATGAGAAAAAAGTTTGCGGGTCAATTTTTAGCCGGAAAATAACTGGAAAAAATATATTAGTAGCGTGAAAAACCCTTCAATTTTTTTGGCGTTGAAATATATATTGTTTTTTCTGAGCATTGTGGCAAAGAATTGAGGAAAACATTTTTGGGTCAATTTTTGGCTAAAAACGCGTTCCGGAGCCCCGGATCAAATTTTTATCATTTTTGGTGTAAAGACTCCTTGAAATATATATATATATTCATTGAACCAAATATCAGCCACATTAAATATAAGGATTTGTTTTTACGGGCATCTGAATCTTGTTTCGATTTAATTAGTAATTAATTTGAGGAAAAAATGGAAAAATGATATTAGATGCGTGAAAATCTCGTCAATCTTTTTGGCGTTGAATTATATATTTCTTCAAAGTATTGTGGCAAAAAAATGAGAAAAAAGTTTGCGGGTCAATTTTTAGCCGAAATCGTGTACTAACCATCACGGTTTTTGGCTAAAAACCGTTTCGGGACCCCAGTTCAGTTTTGCATGAATTTTGGCAGAAGGACTCCTTGAAATATCTATATTCATCTAACCAAATCTCAGCCAAATTGGATATAAGGATTTGTTTTTATGAGAATCTGAATCTTGTTTCGATTTAATTAGAAATAAATTCGGAAAATAACTGGAAAAACGATATTAGAAGCGTGAAAAACCCTTCAATTTTTTTGGCGTTGAATTATATATTGTTTTTACTGAGTATTGTGGCAAAGAATTGAGGAAAACATTTTCGGGTCAGTTTTTGCAAAATTTTAGCTGAAATCGTGTACTAACCATCATAATTTTTGGCTAAAAACGCGTTCCGGAGCCCCGGCTCAATTTTGCATCATTTTTGGTGTAAAGACTCCTTGAAATATCTATATTCATCGAACCAAATCTCAGCCACATTGAATATAAGGATTTGTTTTTACGAGCATCTGAATCTTGTTTCGATTTAATTAGTAATTAATTTGGGGAAAAAATGGAAAAATGATATTAGATGCGTGAAAATCTCGTCAATCTTTTTGGCGTTGAATTATATATTTTTTCAAAGTATTGTGGCAAAAAAATGAGAACAAAGTTTGCGGATCAATTTTTAGCCGAAATCGTGTACTAACCATCACGGTTTTTGGCTAAAAACGCGTTTCGGGACCCTAATTCAGTTTTGCATGATTTTTGGCAGAAAGACTCCTTGAAATATCTATATTCATCTAACCAAATCTCAGCCAAATTGGATTTAAGGATTTGATTTTATGAGCATCTGAATCTTGTTTCGATTTAATTAGAAATAAATTCGGAAAATAACTGGAAATACGATATTAGAAGAGTGAAAAAACCCTTCAATTTCTTTTGGCATTGAATTATATATTTTTTTCTGAGTATTGTGGCAAAGAATTGCGGAAAAAATTTTCGGGTCAATTTTTGCAAAATTTTAGCTGAAATCGTGTACTAACCATCACAATTTTTGGCTAAAAACGCGTTCCGGAGCCCCGACTCAATTTGCATCATTTTTGGTGTAAAAACTCCTTGAAATATCTATATTCATCAAACTAAATCTCAGCCACATTGAATTACGAGCATCTGAATCTTGTTTCGATTTAATTAGTAATTAATTTGGGGAAAATGGAAAAATGATATTAGATGCGTGAAAATATCGTTAAATTTTTTGGCGTTGAATTATATATTTTTTCAGAGTATTGTGGCAAAAAAATGAGAAAAGAGTTTTCGGGTCAATTTTTTTGTCGAAATCGTGTATTACATCACGGTTTGTGGCGAAAAACGCGTTTCGGGGCGCCGGTTCAGTTTTGCATGATTTTTGGCAGAAAGGCTCCTTGAAATATCTATATTCATCTAACCAAATCTCAGCAAAATTGGATTTAAGAATTTGTTTTTATGAGAATCTGAATCTTCTTTCGATTTAATTAGAATTAAATTCGCATAAAAACCTGGAAAAACGATATTAGAAGCGTGAAAAAACCCTTCAAATTTTTTTGGTGTTGAATTATATATATTTATGAGTATTGTGGCAAAGAATTGAGGAAATAAATTTTGGGTCAGTTTTTGCAAAATTTTAGCTGAAATTGTGTACTAACCATCACGATTTATGGCTAAAAACGCGTTCCGGAGCACCGGCTCAATTTTGAATCATTTTTGGTGTAAAGACTCCTTGAAATATCTATATTCATCAAACAAAATCTCAGCCACATTGAATATAAAGACTTGTTTTTTCGAGAATCTAAATCTTGTTTCGATTTAATTAGTAATTAATTTGAAGGAAAAATAGGAAAAATGATATTAGATGCGTAGAAAATCTCGTCAATTCTTTTTGGCATTGAATTATATTATTTTTCTGAGTATTGTTGACAAAAAATTGAAGAAAAAAATTTTCGGGTCAGTTTTTAGCCGAAATCGTGTACTAACCATCACGGTTTTTTTTTGGCAAAAAACGCGTTTCGGAGCCCGACTCAATTTTACATGATTTTG